>CM035441.1:54042606-54142606 GCA_020310875.1 Ceratopteris richardii | reverse complement strand
TAAAACTTGGCATTTGTGGAGGACCTAAAACAAAAGAAAATTCTAAGGGGGAAGTTATATATGATCTTATTCATCCTCGTTAGAATTTGATATCACTTCTTGAAGAGCTATCTTGAAATTTTCTTTAGTCTTTGTGAATGTCATTTGAAATTTCTTTGGTACAAATTTAAAGTGACTAGATCCATCGAGACAACCTCTTCATATTTCTATCCCATGGTGGATACATCAAAGAGGACAACCTTGGTGTGTGTTGTAACCAGCTGCTCTAGAATGTCCTCTTGCAGGTAAAAATCCTATTGCACCACTGTTGGGCTTCCAAGCTTGTTCCAAAGTTATTGTCAGCTTCCAAACTTCATCTTTTGATTAGCCATTCCTCTTTCTACACTATAACTTTAGAGCTCTGTTTTTGTTTTGGGAGTCTATAACACATAGCGTGTTTACTCCAAGTATCCTTGTAAGTCTTCATTTGTTTTGACTAACTCTTGAATGGTAGCTTTATGGTGGTCATTAGCTTCAGTGAGGTTATGATTTTGGTGGCAAACATCATCTCGTTCATGGACAACTTACTAAAAAAAAAAAGATTTGAAATGTTGCAAACTTCAATCGAAGGCTTTGACAACAGCTTGGAGTTTTGCAACGGTTTGATTGACATGGAGGGAATTGGCCTCAAGGGTAGCCAATTTGGATGAAAAAAAGGGATGGGCCATAGACAAAACTTCACAATGATCTTCCCACTAGGTGAATTCACCTGTTGTAAATAATATCAGATGCCAAGGATAGCATCGAGCCAAAAATGTCGATTAATGCCGAAGTGCCAAAAGGATTTGTTGGGATGTGTGAAGGAATACTTAGGGGGAATGGGGGGTTTTGGGGGTGGCGCAACAGACCAACCTCATCTCAAGGGTGGGATGGGGAAGGGAAGGGAGTTAGAAAGTATAAAAGGGAGGACGAAGGAGAATATTGAGGTGAAGAGGGAGAAGGAATGGGTTGTCTCAGTTGCTTGGTAGCTCCCACCTCCGGATGCATGGCTACTAAAATGGGTTTGAGTTGTAGGAATGAAAGGCGTGGTTCAATTGGAGTAGAGGGTACTTTTGGCTAAGTTACAATAATGTCTACAATTGGGGGAGAAGGAGAAGAGGGCATGTTTTCTTGGTATGGTTGTGATGATCCTTGGTGGTCACAAAAGGTGGGTGAGAATTGGAAAGGCTACTTCGTAGCACATCGAAACAACATGATGATACTTTCATTTGCCTCGTCATCAGAGGGGAGGGGCATAGCGGTAGGAAGCAGTAGGCTTGTGTAGATAGAGGATCATGGCTCCAACATGGGGTGAGCTTGGATGGGGTAGTTGAAGTGCTTTAGTGTGCAGAACAAGAGGAGGAAGGAGGAGATGGAGGAAGAGAGAAGAGAGGAGAGTCGCGGGACATGTGTGGGAGCCTCGAAACCCACATAATGATCTCTCTTGAGGCAATGCTCTATATATGATGTATATATATGAATATGGGGGTAAGGTCACATGACCCTTATATCCCCAACAATCTCCCACTTAAGGGTCAATGTGACCATAAGTGGTAACATATACAAAGAATGATGTAAGATTATACACTAATGTACAGGAAGAATCCGGATCTCAACCCATACTAATCATCCTACACCAACTGCCTCGAACAAGGTGTATCCATGCACCTCAAACTGCTCTAGACTCATATCGACAAGAGTCGAGCTCATATCTAACTGATGCAAGAACTGATGAAGTTCCTGCAAAGCTCCCACTTGCTCATATGTCTGTGTCAATCATCGAACGACTGACAACTCCAAGTGCAAATGCTCCAATAGCAATTGCAATGTCTAGTCTCAAGCATAACAACTCGTACATCAAACTCCCGAATGCTAAAGAAACATGTGCTATCCTGGCTAACATAAGCATGCCAGCCATGCCTATATCCAAGGCATCCAAAGCACCATCGTCAAGACCATGTCGTGACATATATGTGTCAACATCTGGCATGAGTGAATCCAAGAATGATTGCATGATTGCTGACTCATCAACATCTAAATCAGTCATCCTATCAACCAAGGATGTGTCTAGTTTTGCATCCTGAGAGCTAGTATGCTCTGGTATACACTGTGTATCATAAGAGCTATCATGCTCTACCATACCAAGTGTATCATCATGATCCACATGAGCTATCTGCACAACATCAATACCAAGGTCAAAGTGATCATCTAACTCTAATTGAGTATCATCATAATGCTCTACATGAGCATCCACATCATGCTCTAAAGCATCCAACTGATCATCCAAAGTGTGCTCCATATGAGCATCCATATGATCAACAAAATCATGCTCTACATAAGCATCATGAGCATCCAAAACATGCTCTACATGTGCATCCATCAAAGCATTTGAATCCTGCCATACATGTGCATCATGAATGTCAATAGACCTATCTGTAGGTAGACAAAATGAGACATGACGAGTCTCACATCGCACATAAGGCTTAACTCCCACTGAGACGAGATTGTCTCTCACATGAAGTACCTGCAGTGGATACAGGTGCCCAATCCTGGCACCTCTGACAAGCATAAGCTATCCCCACTGCAACTGAAAATGATGCTCACCAAGGAATGCATAACATCTGCTCTCCTATAACTGGCTAACTGAAATCAAGCTCATAGGGAATGAAGGCACATAGCGTACATGTCTAAGCGTAAGTGATGCTCCACTAGGTAGTATAAGACATATGTCTCCTGCATCCTCAATGGCATATGCCATACCATCAAGCAAGTGCACACATCCACGACTCTCACCTGAGAATCGATAAAACCACTCACGATGTGGAGTAACATGAAAACTGGCCAATGCATCAAGAAACCAAGCCATATGTGTGCTATCCAATGAACAAGAGGAATCCTGAGATGAACTATAGAAGAAAGTGATATCACAATCAGTAGCATAATCAACTGCCATAGACTCTCCTAAAACCACTACCTGACCTGCATCACGTGTATATCTCTGACGTCGTCGTCGCATCCGCCTGAAGCAACATCATTGAATATGGCCCTCATGACCACAATGCCAACATCAAAGTTGTCTATGTGATCTATGTCTCACATGAGTCAATGGACTTGCATACATATCATGTAGTCTCTGCCATAGTGCACTACTCATCTCCTCATACATAACAGACTCATATATAGAATCCACAAGCTGTAATCGGATACTGGAGCTGGCCAATGCATCCATATCCATCCATACATGGTCGGGCATGTCACGAGGCCTTTGTGCATCTCTATGCACATACATGTGTAACCTTGCACGAACCAATGTATGCCACATCTCATCTTTCCATCTCGAAAAGTTAGTGCCATCAAATCGAGAAGACACCATGCTTGCAATCCAAGACTAGCAATGTAACAAGAGACTAGAATAATACTCTATCCTCAATAGGATCACACCTGCATATCCATATGCATAACTCACATCAGAAATGTCTCACTAGAGAAGAAACCATGTGAACCATCTGTCACATAACCATGTGTTAACTGTATCAATTGTTGGTTTTCGTGCACGAGCATGCTTCCTGTTTGCAGATTATATGTTGATTGCAGGTATCCTTTTGGGGTTCATTAATGGGGACTTTGCAGGTTAGGAAAGAAAGGATCATCACCTATGTGGGCATGTTGAGAATGCTCTACATTGGCTCAACAGATACAAGGGGAGTGCTCCAGATTTGCATGGAATGTTCTATTTTTTCTTCTGGAGGTTTCTAACGGCCATTGTCCATTGTTGCTCCACCTACTTCCATCCATTATTACGGTTGGTTGTGAAAGAAGACGTTTCAGTGCTATCGTACACCTATGGTCATCACAACAGCAGGTGGTATGGTCACCCTTGCAAGACAGGTGTCAAGAGTTAAAGGAAAGGAACAGCACAGGGGGGTGGGAGGTGCTCGTCAGTACACACGCGGGAGATGGATTTTTTTTTAGTGTGTTTGTCTTTGGGATTTTACATGTGTAGGAGGGCAGCTAGTAAAGGGTAATCTTTGGAGAGTTTTGGGGTCTCTTTTTTCGCGCTTCCAGACGACAAGAAGGGGGAAAAAAAAGTCGGGGGTTTCCACAGGAGGCGCTGCCAACTGAGCGGTCTTCCACAAGCTATGAAGTTCTCTCTACTCACATATGGCGATGTGTGTGTGTTGCACGTGGCCTATAGGATGCACAGCCTACGAAGCTATACATAGCGACAGATGGTCGAAGCTGAGGGTGTGGCCACCACTTCCACTAGACTACTTTGGAGATGTTGTCTTCATGGCTACGCCTGTGGCGCAGTTAGTGGACATTGTCAACACACCATCGGAGGAGGCAGCACGAGCGAGGTGATTCACGGGAGGTGTTCGACAGTTGGTATGTACATCACGACTGCTGCACGATAACTGGGGGTTGCTCTTCGGAGGGGAAGGAGTCGAGTTCCGTATGCAGAAGAGAGTTCTCAGGTATTTCTGTTTCATCGAATGCAAAAAGGAGTTCAAAAGGCATGCGGTCTACTTGTCCACTGCTGAAGCTGCCATCAATTTAAGTGTATAGCGAATCTGATCGATGAACTGACAGTGCTGCTAAAGTATTTCGAATATCAGAGTTTTTTTATATGGTACACTGACGACGACCTTATCTCTACTATCTCTGATGCTTTTCTTTACAGTCTTCATTGAATTTTGATGCATCTGATAGTTTGTACTGCTGCCACGATAAGATACAAAGCTTCTAGTGGATACCATCATAGCTCCACTATGTCTGTTATATTGTCCCTTATCTAAAAACACGATAGCACTATTATAGGATATATGTAACCTGCAGATTTCTTCTCATTTTCGAATGACTGCATTCGTTGGTTTTGTTTTCCATTGATTGATGAGTTAGCATTGTTGCTCTATCGTCTTAATCAGTGAACCATGTAAAAAAATGTTAACTACAAAGTTGAGAAGTATAATCTCAGTGCAATACTTCTCTGACAGGTGACGCATTTCTTTGTGATAACCACGCAAATATGCTCGACTTTTCTGTATTTGAATAATATTAATGAGTATTCTATTGTGCACGTTACTTTTGTGTAATTCAAGAACCGAACTCTTTACTACATGATAAAGTACTTCGTTATATGCGTAAGATGACATATGGTAAAGAGCTGTGTTGTTTTTTTCGTTGCTACAAATACTAATATTGTATTTGTGATTAAACTATTATTTGATACTTGTGTTGACTGACTCAAGGAAAAACAACTTCTAACGGACGTGTGCTGATATGACATATGAGTAAAACGTGTATACAGAACATGTTCCAAGAGAAAATTCAACAATAAATATCTACAAAACCCTGAAGTCGGCTATGTTTAAGGTTTACATCATATAGAAAAGATTTGAAACGAACAAGCATTGGAATATGAACTTTGAGTATGAGGCTTGGAGTTGAATTTAGGTGAATACACTGAGTTGATTTATAGCTATAGAAACTTTTCGTCAAGGTCACTTTCTTGGCACTCAGTGTGCACCCCTAAGCGCGCAAGAACCGGACCACAAGAGTGAACCCGACGTGAAAGGAGGGGGTTGAGTGAAGAAAGGGAGGTTACAGGAAGTGACCACTGGAGGTGGATATCCAATTGCGCATGCGTTTTCTCGTCTCCTCCATCAAAACTTTGGGGTGAATTTGTGGACTTAGGGGAAACCAAACTTGACCTAGTATCAACAGAGTTGGGTAGAACATCCTTGAGTGTATGCACTTTCCCTTGGACTAAGAGTGCAAACATTTTGGTGCGTCTGTCGGGAATAGCTTGGTACGTCTCTATAAGAGAGTGCCATAGGTTCGCCTAGCGCCACATATTGGCCGAGCTTGCGGACCCCAGATCTAGTACATGAGCGAGGGGAGCTCATCCTCAGGAGCAACACAGACTCAAAGAGAGGAACGCGCTCAGAGAAGAGCCCTTGAAAGAGAAAGGAGAAGGTGGGAACCGCCAGGTGAGTGGACCTCGATTGGCTCGAAGAAATCATCCAAAAACGTGTACTCCCGTAGGAGAGTCGCGAATCAAGTGCGGAAGTTTGAAGGAGGGATCCTGAGGCCACGTGCACTAAATTTCTGGGATCGAAGTGATATTGACATCACACCTCTGTTCGAAATGGCTCAGCGGATTTCGGTTCACTTGGGGGACTTCACCAAGTTTTCAGGTACTTGGGACGAAGATCCGGATAGTTTTATCCAGTTGTTTGAGGTTACTTGTGAGGCCAATGACGTAGTTGACCAGGATCAAAGGTTGAGAATTTTTTCGGCTATTCTCCGTGATGAGGCAGCCAATTGGTATGGGAATCTGACACCACAAGAGCGTGGAACTTATCAGATGCTCAAGGAAGCCTTCTTGGCAAAGTTTCGACGACAAGGCTTCCAAGATAGATTGGCCCAACAAATGGATTATTTGCGACAGGGAGTCAATGAGAGCATCGATAACTACATTCAGAGAATGGAAACGTTGGTAAGGAAGATGGGTGTGAATGCCCCGAACGATGAGACATTGAAACGAAGATTCATTTCGGGATTGAGAGATCCTACGGCACAGCAGCATATCAGCCTGACAAGACCTGCAACTTTAATGGATGCTAAGGAACAAGCAAGGCTTTGGGAGGAAGTCCAATTATGCCAACAAAGGAAGATGGAACTCTTATACGAGCCAATGGGAGGCCTAGGAAGCATACCGATGAAAGATCCGGGCCAAGGAAGTCCCGCATTGACGACCCCAGCTTTTGTAGCTGCCACTAGCACGCAAGGCGAGGTAAAGCCTGCACTAACTGAAGAACGAATATTGGAGTTGGTCACACAAGCGATAAAAGCTGCCACAATGACTCAGGAGACATACACAGTAAAACCAGAGGTCACGACAAACCCGAATCAAGTGTTTCGATCAAATACATGGTGTGGAAAGTGCCAGGGTTACGGCCATTTGGCTTCAGAATGCCCTACAGTCTCAAGGGTATGTTGGAGCAAGTCTATGACAAGCCTAAGTATGGGCTTGAGTCTCACAAAGTCTTAGAAGAAGCTTTAAAAAGAAGACTATGTAAAGCTCACTTGTGAACTACCTCTTGTAACTTTTGAAGAGTTTACTTAATGTAAAAGTAAGAGAATCTTAAGTGGTTGAGTCCACTTGATCAAGAATGGAAAGAGGAGCCACGAATTCGTGATTTGTGGTAGGTAGAGAATCAAATCAATCATTGATTGATTGGAGAGTGATTGAGGAAAGTTAGCCTCCCAAACTCAACTATAAATAGATGGCAGTTTTAGTCGTGGTTAGAGAGACCTATGTGAAGACCTCCAAGAGCTGAGCTTTATGCCATATCAAGGTGTGATTACAAGGCACACATATGTATCAGTAAGTCATTGTATTGTACAAGCAATATACTTTCATTTTCATGATTATTTGAGTTCATCTTTCCATGTTCTTGTGAAGTGTACTACTCACTGCCATTACTCTCAGTTTTCTCAGTCAGCTTGTAGAGATGTTTTCTCTGAGCTTGGTGCATCATTTTCAGTGATTTAACTTGGTAAAGTTAGCTCTATAAGTCTACTATATGCTCATAAATTTTCATGTCATTTGGATCTTGCAATCTTCAGTTATGTTCATTTGAATTCAACAGGGTCTGTTCATCTTCACCTCTCTGTCAGGTACCCGACTTTTTCACTCATCTTGTCAGAGGTGTTTCTCAGTGGTTACTTATTCAAACTCAGTGATTTAAAGCTTGTTGGATTCAAATTACTGTCTAGTATAACCATACAAATTTTCATAATCATTGGATTTCTAGATTTTGAGTTATGGTGATTTTTCTGCTCATTGGTCTATTTCTGTAGCAGCCCGTGAAAATCGGGATGATGTCATCAGTTGTTAAAACTCATTCTCAGTGTGTGCTTTGTTATTTTTGATGAGATTACTCTTGAAAGTTAGCTCTTTAAGCTACCTAGACTTCCCCAAGAGGAATTAAGCTAATTGCTGCTGTGCTCAGAGAATTATGTAAAACACTGGACAGGTGTATGAACCAAGAATAGCAAGTTTTCACCTCTGAGCTAACTCCAACTTATCTGTTTTGATCTATCTTTTTGAGAGTGATCTTCCAAGGTACATAGGGTGTCTAATACATCCATTGGCAAGCTAAAAGGGCCCACCATCTACTCCTGGAGTTCATTTGGCTGGTGTAGATCAAGGATTTTGCAACACCTCTTCATCTTCAAACACATACTTATCCATCTCTTCACAGTGGTATCAAAGCAAGGTTGGACAACATGGCAGATGGATTTCCTTCATCAATTGACAAATTGGACAGAGGTAACTACTCAGCTTGGTCATTAAGAATGGAAGCTTATCTCCAAGGTAGAAGTTTATATGGTTATGTGGCTGGAGATGAAGTTATGCCAAGTTTCAGGAACAAAAGTCAACCAACACAAGAAGAGCAAGAAAGATTGAGCACATGGTGCTCCAAGGATGCACTTGCAAGGTCTTATCTCCTCAACTCTATCTCAGATTTTTTGTTGCCTCACATTAGAAGTTGTAAGACATCTCAAGAAGTGTGGGATGCACTTGAAGCTTTCTTTTCTTCAAGTACCAAAGCTAGGAAGCATCAACTATGGCTGGAGTTCACAACTCTCAAGAAGGCTCCCAAACAAAATGTGACTGATTTTGTCACAAAGCTCAAGGACATAGCAGATCAATTGGGAAGCATTGGAGAGGTAATAGATGAAGAGCAAATTGTAAGGCAGGTCATCAATGGCTTGAAGGCAGATGACAAGTGGGAAGCATTCACCACAGCTATGGATTTGTACATGGACATGCATGTACCTGATTTCAACACACTCATTGGACAACTACTTACTCAAGAGGCAAAGCTTATCAAAAATGGAGAAAGCTCTAAAGGTAATCAATCTTCAGCTTTATACACGGATAAAAGCAAGTCTAAAGATAACAAAGGAAAGGCAAAGAAAGTGGATGATGAAGCAGGTACATATCAAGCTAACTATGCAGGTAGAGGAAGACATGGCAGAGGTAGAGGAAGAGGAGGTAGACAAGGCAGGGGGAGATCCCAAGACTCCAACTCATGTTCTATTTGTGGATTAACTAATCATACAACTGAAAATTGCTTTAGGAATTCCAGGAATCAAAGAGGCAGAGGATACAATAGAGGAAGTTATGGCTACTCAAGAGGAAGGTTCAACAACTACCATGGCAACTACAACAACTACAATCATTCAAACTATCAAGGAGGCTACAAAGGAAGGAGAGACTACAATAACTACACAGAAGACTCAAACAAAGAGGATTCATTATTGATCATGAACATGGCTATGCCACAAGGTAAATCTGATGAGCATGTTTTCTACATAGATTCAGGTTGTTCAAATCATGTGGCAGGAAATGTGGCACTCCTATCAGATTTAGAAGATCCAAGGAATAAGCATGAGGTACAAACAGGAGATGATACAAAACATCCTGTGGAGAAAATAGGCAATGTCAAAGCACCTGATGGAAACATCAATCTACTCAGTAAGGTACTCTATGTTCCTACCATTACAAAGAATTTGATAAGTGTTGGGCAGATAGTAGAGAAAGGGTTGCAAGTCAGGTTCACAAAAGCAGGAGCATTTGTTGAAGATCCAAGTCAAGGATTCAGAAGAATTGCAAAAGGTGAAAAGACAGGTAGATTGTTCACATTTGAATTACAGGACACTAGAAACATTGCTCTCTTTAATTATGGTAGTCAGACACTCACAGAATTGGAAGTATGGCACAAAAGGTTAGCACATATTGGTGAAAGGTCATTAAAGCAAATCTGCAGGGACCAAAGTGTACTTGGACTTCCTAATTTGTCAAAACAACATATGATTTATAAGTGTAGTGCATGTCAATTTGGAAAGTCTCACAGGTTACCATTCATGAAGAAAGGTTATATGCATGGAGATCTCTTGGAGTTGGTTCATACAGATGTATGGGGACCTAGCAAGGAAGCTTCAATATCTGGATCAAGGTATTATGTTTCCTTTATTGATGATTGTAGCAGATGGACTATCCTATTCTTTATGAAACACAAAGATGAAGTTTTTTCATGTTTCAAAAGATATTTGGCTCTTGTGGAGAATCAAACAGGTAAATCACTAAAAAGGCTAAGGTCAGATGGAGGGGGAGAATACTTCTCCCATGATTTTGATTCTTTTCTTCAAGAAAGAGGAATCAAAAGAGAGGTAACTACAAGGTACACTCCTGAGCAAAATGGAGTGGCAGAAAGGAGGAATAGGACAATTGTTGAAGCTGCAAGGTCTATGTTAAATGAAAAGCATTTACCTAATTACTTATGGGCCGAGGCTGTATCTACAGCCACTTACTTGATTAACAGGTTGCCTTCAAAATCCCTTGATGGGATGACTCCATATGAGGCTTGGAATGGAAGAAGACCAAGCTTAGATCATTGTAAAATTTTTGGATGTATTGCTTTTGCTCATGTTCCTTCACAGGTTAGAGGCAAGATGGATCCAAAGGCAGAAAGGTGTGTATTTATTGGATATGACAACAATCAAAAGGGCTACAGGTTATACAACCCTACCAACAAAGGATTCTTGGTAAGCAGAGATGTAGTTTTTGATGAGAACAATTCATGGTATGAAGATTCATGCAGGAAGATCAATTTACCATATGATCTTGAAGAAGATTTTCCAAAGCTTGGTAGAGAACAATCAAAGATTGAAGAACAAGACACCTCAGAGGATGATGAAGAATCTCACATGGAAAAGATCAAAGCATGGAAGTCTAAAGGTAAAGCAAAATTGCAGGAACTTGGACATGAAGCAGAATCATCACATCATGGCCTAAGAAGATCTATGAGGGAAAAGAAAAAACCAGAAAGGTATGGGTTTGACACCTCATTAGTAACTAAACATTCTATCTACATAGCACAGGACATAAACCAAGAGGAGCCATCATCATTTGAAGAGGCCAAAGCAAAAACAGAATGGAAGCATGCAATGAAGGAAGAGATTGAAGCACTTGAGGAAAACAACACTTGGGATTTGGTGCCCAAGACTTCATCCATGAAGGTAATAGGCTCAAGATGGGTCTATAAACTCAAGAAAAATTCTGATGGTTCAATTAACAGGTATAAGGCAAGGCTTGTGGCAAAAGGCTTTGCACAAACTCAGGGAATTGATTATGAGGAGACTTTCTCTCCTGTGGCAAAGATGCCTACTATTAGGGTTTTGCTTAGTATTGCCTCTTCCAAGAATTGGAAGATACTTCAACTAGATGTAAAGAATGCATTCTTGAATGGTTGGATAACAGAAGAGGTATATATGGCACAACCACCTGGTTTTGAGAATCAAGTTTATCCTGATTATGTGTGTAAACTTAACAAAGCATTGTATGGTCTCAAGCAAGCTCCAAGAGCTTGGAATTTCAGGCTTGTTTCATTCTTGCAGGACAAAGGCTTTCAACCAAGCAAGGCAGATCCTTCACTCTTTATTAAAAAGAGTAATTCTGAGGTCATCTATCTATGTGTATATGTAGATGACATTATATTGACAGGAAATGATGCAGATGGTATGAAGAAGATCAAAGATCAGATGAGAGAAGAGTTCAAGATAAGTGATTTGGGTTCACTTACCTACTTCCTAGGTTTGGAAGTTGTCTACAAAGATCATGGTTTGTTTCTCACTCAAAGGAAGTACATTAAGGACATGTTGGCAAAATTCAAGATGCAAGATTGTAAGATTGCAGGTACTCCAATGGAGGTCAATCACAAATTGAGCTCACATGAAGGTGAACTCATAGAGGACATCACATCATATCAAAGTCTAGTGGGTAGTCTCAACTATGCCACATTGACAAGAGTAGATATATGTTACAGTGTGAGTGTGCTAAGCCAATTTATGCACACACCAAGGAAACCACATATGGATGCTGCCAAAAGGATTCTCAAGTATCTCAAAGGAACCATAAATGAAGGACTTTATTATCCTTATGTATCTGATTTAGGTTTGAAGCTATTTTCTGATGCAGATTGGGCTGGCTCCAAGGAAGATAGAAGGAGCACTTCAGGTTATCTTACCTTTGCAGGTTCAAAGCTTATTTCATGGTCATCCAAGAAGCAACCCACAGTTGCTCTCTCTTCTACTGAAGCTGAATATAGAGGTCTTGCCATAGCTACACAAGAAGCTATGTGGATGAAGACATTATTCAAAGATCTTGGATTGGAGTTTGGAACTCCAACTATTTTTGGTGACAATATGAGTTCTATTCATTTGGCTGCTAATCCTATTTTTCATGCAAGGACTAAACATATTGAAGTTCATTATCACTATGTACGAGAGAAGGTTCTAAGCAAAGAGATTCAAATATCATATGTGTCCACTCATCAACAATGTGCAGATATTCTAACCAAAGCATTGGATGGTACAAAGCTTTGCAAATTCAAGGCTATGATAGGTTTGCAGGTAATCTTGGAAGATTGAAGACCTCAAGCATACTTGGCTTGAGGGGGAGCTGTTGGAGCAAGTCTATGACAAGCCTAAGTATGGGCTTGAGTCTCACAAAGTCTTAGAAGAAGCTTTAAAAAGAAGACTATGTAAAGCTCACTTGTGAACTACCTCTTGTAACTTTTGAAGAGTTTACTTAATGTAAAAGTAAGAGAATCTTAAGTGGTTGAGTCCACTTGATCAAGAATGGAAAGAGGAGCCACGAATTCGTGATTTGTGGTAGGTAGAGAATCAAATCAATCATTGATTGATTGGAGAGTGATTGAGGAAAGTTAGCCTCCCAAACTCAACTATAAATAGATGGCAGTTTTAGTCGTGGTTAGAGAGACCTATGTGAAGACCTCCAAGAGCTGAGCTTTATGCCATATCAAGGTGTGATTACAAGGCACACATATGTATCAGTAAGTCATTGTATTGTACAAGCAATATACTTTCATTTTCATGATTATTTGAGTTCATCTTTCCATGTTCTTGTGAAGTGTACTACTCACTGCCATTACTCTCAGTTTTCTCAGTCAGCTTGCAGAGATGTTTTCTCTGAGCTTGGTGCATCATTTTCAGTGATTTAACTTGGTAAAGTTAGCTCTATAAGTCTACTATATGCTCATAAATTTTCATGTCATTTGGATCTTGCAATCTTCAGTTATGTTCATTTGAAGTCAACAGGGTCTGTTCATCTTCACCTCTCTGTCAGGTACCCGACTTTTTCACTCATCTTGTCAGAGGTGTTTCTCAGTGGTTACTTATCCAAATTCAGTGATTTAAAGCTTGTTGGATTCAGCTTACTGTCTAGTATAACCATACAAATTTTCATAATCATTGGATTTCTAGATTTTGAGTTATGGTGATTTTTCTGCTCACTGGTCTATTTCTGTAGCAGCCCGTGAAAATCGGGATGATGTCATCAGTTGTTAAAACTCATTCTCAGTGTGTGCTTTGTTATTTTTGATGAGATTACTCTTGAAAGTTAGCTCTTTAAGCTACCTAGACTTCCCCAAGAGGAATTAAGCTAATTGCTGCTGTGCTCAGAGAATTATGTAAAACACTGGACAGGTGTATGAACCAAGAATAGCAAGTTTTCACCTCTGAGCTAACTCCAACTTATCTGTTTTGATCTATCTTTTTGAGAGTGATCTTCCAAGGTACATAGGGTGTCTAATACATCCATTGGCAAGCTAAAAGGGCCCACCATCTACTCCTGGAGTTCATTTGGCTGGTGTAGATCAAGGATTTTGCAACACCTCTTCATCTTCAAACACATACTTATCCATCTCTTCACAGGGTATTCACAGATAGATCACCGCCTAGAATGCGTTGCACTTTTTGCGGAAGAACAAATCACACAGAGGACCGATGTTATAACAAGAGAGCCTATGAAGAGAGGACCATGAAATCGGGAGATACAAGAGAAAGACCCTACACGGGATTGCCTGCTCAAAGTGTTCCACCCACATCTCGTTGGGAAAACAGACCGACTTATGGATATGGTGCTCAGGGTCAAGGAGGAGACTATCCAAGAGGAGTCGTACGTGATCAAAGGAGAGATGGTCCAATCCAGTGCTGGAGATGCCATGGCTTTGGCCATACTCAATCTAGATGTCCAAACGAAAAGAAACCAATTGATTATACTCCACTATGTAGGTACTGTAGTGGAGAGGGCCATTTTGATGAAGATTGTCCAAAACGAAGAGCTGCCGCCGGCAAGGAAAAAGGACCATTAGGGTCCTCGAATTATGTTGATACTCAGATGCATTCCACATCGAGAGCTCAAGAGCACATTCCTACAATCGGAGTAGTGTTCAAAACACCGAACCCTCAAGAAGGCTCTAGCTCGTCGATGCACTTTGTGGATGCTTACGAGGCCAAGAACCCGCATAAAGATCCAACTGTGGCAGTAGTCACAAGGACCCAAGAGTATTCAAAGAAACATCGAGAAGGCGAAAGCGAAGAAGCGAGATCAGAGAAGATAACTGAGCATGGAGAGATAGAAAACCAAGTTGGAGGATTTGCTGAGTAGCAAGAGTTTGAGGATGGGGAAGAGACAGAGATTCTTCCACCAGTGACCAAGGAGTTTGTGCCAGGCATAGCACCATTCCCTGAAAGATTAAGGGCTCCAAAGTGTAGGAAGGAAAAACAGAGTTTGGAGGAAGTGGACATTGTAAAGCTGCTCGCTGACACGGAAGTCACGCTAGACATTGGCACATTGCTGAAATGTTCACCTGCTTATAGGAAACAATTCTACAATGAATATATTAAGAAGCCGAGGAAAGCTCGAGATAAAAAGAGACAAGATAAAGATGTCCAAGGGATCATTCAAAGCATTACGACGCAAATTGATTCGAATGCTCCAGCTGTGACAGTCGAGATTAAAGGGTATGCAGTCCCTGGTGCTTAGTTAGATAGTGGAGCCGCACTCAACTTAATGACCGAGTTCATGATGAAAGCTTTGGGCCTCAACCACATGGAAGAGACGCCGATGTCTTTGAGAATGGCGGATCAAACACAAGTAAAGCCTGCGGGCCTTTTGAAGAATGTAAGCACAGTTGTGGGCGGTCTAGAGTTTAAAGTCGATTATCTGATAGTAAGACCAAGGACCTCAGAGGCAACCTTCTCGATCCTACTTGGACGGCCATGGCTGGTGCAAGCCGAATGTGTGCATGACTGGCGCACAGGTTTTATTTCAATAGGGCCAAAGTCTGATCGGATTCAATTACAAGTATCCCCACCCTCGAGCAACAAGAAGAAGACAATAATAGTCGATGAGATGGAAAAGAAAGAAAAGGAGAAAGCAAGGCAAGAGATTGCCCGAGCTAGGTTTTCTTTGAACACGAACACCTACAAGAATCTGCTTCAAGATGGGTTCAACTTGCAGCTCTTTAAGAATCAAGACACGAACATGGGAGAGTATCAAAATCCATTGCTTTATAACGATGATTCCGATCAGGAGTTGCTAGGATGGTTGACACATACAAGTAAATTTGAGTGCTACATGTTGAGTATAGACGCAAAGGAAAATAAAGCTACTCAATCCCTGGAGAAGGGAACTTCAAAAGAAGAGTTAAAACTGGAGTTAGCTCCGACAATGGAAGTGCAACAGTTGAGAGAAAGGGTTAAAATGTTAGAAGAAGAGCTTCTAAGGAGAAATCGACAATCAGACAGAGAAGCGGAAAGTAAAACTAAAGTGCGGGAAGGCATTGCAAAAGCTGAACTTAAGAAATTGGGTGCGGTTGAAAAAGAACAAAACAATGATTTACTGGCCAACCATGCACGCGTGATCGGAGAGCACGTTCCAATCACAGTGTCATCAAGGAATAAGGAATATTCGCGAGAAGCTCAGTTGGAAAAATGGGAAGTTTTTCCAGAAAAGTTCTTGAGTGTGGGGTCAGAGCTACCAGAGGGAGTCCGAGATTGCATTAAATTGGCACTCAAAAATTTCAGCAAGGCCTTTGCATGGTCATACAGTGATCTAAGAGGAATTGATCCCCGAATTTGCCAACATTATATAGATTTGGAAGAAGGCACCCGACCAATATGTCAACGACTTAGACGAACAAACCCAGTCTATTCGGAATTGATCAAGCTGGAATTGACTAAGTTATTGGAGGCAGGATTTATATATCCCATTGCATCCAGCAAGTGGGTATCACCAATTGTAGTTGTTCCGAAGAAAAATAAGAAAATCCGTATTTGCATAGATTATCGAAAGCTGAACGAGCGCACGAAGAAGGATCATTTCCCCTTGCCATTCACTGATCAAATATTGGACAGAGTGGCTGGCCATAAATTGTACTCATTTTTGGATGGTTTCAGTGGGTACAACCAGATCCAAATCCATGAAGAGGATCAATCAAAAACTACTTTCACCACGGAATGGGGCACATACGCATATCGTGTGATGCCATTTGGATTATGCAATGCACCGGCCACATTCCAGAGAGCAATGATAGCTGCATATCAAGACTATTTGCAGGATTGGATGGAGATATTCCTCGATGATTTTGCAATCAGAGGCAATGATGGAAACATGATGGAGAGGATCGAAGCTATTTTAAGAAGAAGCATCGAAAAAGGCATCGCATTAAATCCTGAAAAGTGTACATTTGGAGTACGAAGAGGATTGCTTTTGGGACATGTTATTTCCGAAAAAGGGATTGCGGTTGACGAGGATAAAGTGGAAAAGATCGGACAACTTCCACCTCCTCAAAACTTGCGGCAACTCAGAGGATTCTTGGGCCATGTGAATTATTATCGACGTTTTATATTAAATTTTGCATCAATAGCGGCACCACTGACGAATCTTTTGAGGAAAGACCAACAATACCAATGGAATGAAGAGTGTCAAGTTGCATTCGACTCGATCAAGGAGAGATTGATAAATGCACCAATCTTGGTAGCACCCGATTGGACGAAAGAATTCCATGTGCATACCGACGCTTCTCATACTGCGGTTGGAGCAGTACTATGCCAAGCCGATAAAAAGAAGTTGGACCACCCTATTTATTACGCAAGTCGAAACTTGAATAGCACTGAGAGGAACTACACGACTACAGAGAAGGAATGCCTCTCGATGATCTTTGCGATAAACAAGTATCGAGATTACCTAGTGGGAAAACATTTCACGTTTTATGTGGATCATGAAGCCCTCAAGTATATCATTAATAAACCCGAGCTATCAGGACGATTGATGAGGTGGATGCTACTGCTCCAAGAATTTCAATTCACAGTGGTAACCAGACCAGGCAAAGCGCATATATTGGCCGACCATTTATCTCGAATTGTTAATGAGGAGCCAATCTCTAGTGTGCCCAATGATGCTCCTGATGGGCATCTATTCCAAGTTGATGCTAAAGTACCTTGGTATGCCGACTTGGTGAACTTCTTATGCACCACTAAATATCCGCCAGGAGCAAGCAAGAGAGAGAAGCAAAAACTGTTAGCATTGGCAAAGCACCATAGCATCATTGGTGGGCAGCTCTATCGATATTTTGTTCATGAGAGCATTTATCGGAGATGTCTCGAGGAAGAAGAAGCAGCCCTAGTGTTGAGAGCATTACATGATGAACCCTGCGGTGGACATTTTGCTGGTGAATTGACGGCAAGAAAGGTTTTATTGGCTGGGTATTGGTGGCCAACGCTGTTCAAAGACTCTCATACATACTGTAAGAAATGCGACAGATGCCAAAGAATGGGAAAACCAACATTAGCACATGCTGCTCCTCTTACGCCGGTGCTGGCTCTTAAGCCATTTGAGAAATGGGGAATTGATTTCGTGGGGCCTATTGATCCTCCCTCAAGACGTCGGTCTAATAGGTATATTTTGGTCTGCACAGACTATGTTACCAAGTGTGTAGAAGCCAAAGCTCTGAAGACTGACCAAGCTATTGATGTAGCTAAATTTTTGTACGAACAAATTATCACTCGATTCAGATGCCCGTTGGAGATAGTGAGTGATAGAGGAACACATTTTATCAACGAACTGATCGAAGAAATAATGGAATTATATAAGATCAAACATAGAAAAAGCACTCCATATTACCCGAGGGCAAATGGACAAGTGGAGGTCACCAACAAGGTCCTTGAACAGATTCTGACAAAGACCGTAGCTGTGCATAGGCGAGACTGGGATGAGAGGCTTTTTGAAGCCTTGTGGGCATATCGAACATCCTATCGAGTGACGACTAAGAGCACTCCGTTCTCTCTAGTATATGGCAAGGAAGCCATCTTTCCCATCGAAAAAGAAGTGCTGACATTAAGAGTGGCCATCGAGGCTAGGCTGGGAGAGGAAGAGTCATTAAAAGAGAGGTACATACAATTGTTCAAGCTAGAAGAAAAGAGGCTTATTGCACAGCAAAGTCTGGAAGCTATTCAGAGAAGACGTAAGGAGAGGCATGACAAGAATCTCAAGACCTATGTGATTCAAGAAGGGGATTTGGTGCTAGTTTATGATAGTAAATATTATAAATTCTCGGGGAAGTTACAGACAAGATGGGCAGGACCGTTTAAGGTGGTGGAACTCAATTCCAATGGTTCCATGCAAATTCAAGATTTAGGAGAAGAATATGCTCCCATGAAGGTTAACGCGCTTCGAGTTAAACCATATTTCAAGTGATATTAAGACGAGAGAAGCCAGATGAGATCTGACGTACATACATGTATAGTTACATATATATATATGCACATATGTTAGTTATGATTTTTGTTGTCATAAATATTATCCTGTGCTAACTCAAGAATTTTGGACTTCTAATATTTTTGTGTTATGCAGAGACTGTTAGAAGCTAAGTTACAAAATGGCAGACCAAATAACGCAACTCTATTTGTACGAGCTAAGGATATATTTCTCGGACCAAACATTCGCCCGCATGGACATAGATGTCGACGACTTTGAGACGGAATATGATGTTGAGGAAGCGATTTGGCTAGTATGCTTTATAAACCAGGGTTTGGGTGTTGCATTTTACATTGAGTGTTTTGAGGAATACCTGACTTGACATGTAGGATGGGCGGGGGATCGATATTACTATTTTGATCCTTCAAGGGAAATGCCTAACGAGGAAAACGATATCACTTGGGCTTGGGCAGATGTGTTAACGATAGGAAGTGATGACGAAGCTCCCGAAGTTGAGCCTGACTCGCCCTAGGGAAGTTGTCGGGATGCGAGTACGATGTGAGACTATATGAGACATTCCAGAGACTCACATTCTAGGACACCTAAGGATAGATATACGAGGGACTAAGGCATAGCCGGCTGTAGTTACCTAGTGAAAAGTCAAATCGATGAATACATATGTAGTGTCTATAATTGAGAGAATGGAGTGAAGAGGTGGTGGATCTGTCAAAGGCTAGAGTGTATATGTTTGCATGCATGTGTGGGAAAAGTGGGGAAAAAATCCCTTTCTTCCTCTCCCTAATTCTCAGGACTTGGGTAAATTAATTAACTCTGAAAAAAAAAGAGAAGAAAAAGAAAAGAAAAGAAAAAATTTTTGTGTTGCTGTGATCGTACCAATGCGCTATGGTGGGCTAGTAGGTGGGTGGATTTATCCTCGCCGGGTGGTTAGGACCACGAGCTGTAGCTAGTTTCGTCATAGGCTTGGGAGGTATATGTTTGTGTCTTAGCTACGCGCCATAACGGGTTGGTAGGTAGGTGGAGCCATCATGGCTGGGTAGTCACGACCACAAGCCGTATCCAACTTCGTTATGGGCTAGCTGATATATGTTATGTGTTATCATTGTGTGTTTGTGTGTTGTGCGTTGCATTGCATTGGTAGATGGGTGGAATCAACCTGATCGGGTGGTCAGGTCCACGAATCGCATCCAGTGACAATGTAGGCCAACGTGTGATTAAAATAAAATTTACCTATGAAATTATTCCCCACTCCTGAGGGGGAGAGAGAGAGAGGAGAGGGCGATGATCGCCTAGAAGGGAACGTTATTTGCTTGTGTGATTGGTATGTGATGGCTTGTGAAAGATCAGCTCACTTTGAATCAACATTCTTGAAGGTGCGGAGACTCTATATGTACTTACGGATGAGGCTTTAGCGAGGTAATGCAACGGGGTTGCTTTATAACTTGTGTGCTTTATCAGAAGGTTTTCCAGTGTGTGTGACACTCTAGGGTTCTGATGTATGTCTTCCCTTGCACTCGAGTTTCGATGGCTTTTGTAGGACGATGATGGGGATTCTTCGAGAGTGTCTGTTCATGGAATATGTGTATATAGCGAATAGTAGGTCAATAAAAGGGGTATGCATTTTGGGTATGCTGCATCTCCGATTGAATTCATTTTAGTTGTTGTTGTTTATTTCGGTATTTCCGTTTCTGTTTTTCGCAATGACAGTGCATGTGTAATTCATGGAAAGGTGTGCATGTGTTATTTTGGTTGACACCATTTTTCATAATGGAATGTATGAGCAAATTGATGCATGGCTGAAATGGAATTGCATATATGTGCATGTTCTTAAATCATTTTGGAAGTGATTTATTTGTATGTATTCATGAGTGATATTTTTTAGCACTAACAGCTTCAATGAGTGCAGGTCCACTTGGAGTAATGGCTCGATGAAAAGGTATGTGAATCAATTTTAAATTGACATGTTCATGGTTGTTTGAATTTTATTGCAGCAAGAATGGCTCGTCGAGGACGACTTCGCAAATAAGAAGAAGGGAGTATGTTAACTGTATCAATTGTTGGTTTTCGTGCACGAGCATGCTTCCTGTTTGCAGATTATATGTTGATTGCAGGTATCCTTTTGGGGTTCATTAATGGGGACTTTGCAGGTTAGGAAAGAAAGGATCATCACCTATGTGGGCATGTTGAGAATGCTCTACATTGGCTCAACAGATACAAGGGGAGTGCTCCAGATTTGCATGGAATGTTCTATTTTTTCTTTTGGAGGTTTCTAACGGCCATTGTCCATTGTTGTTCCACCTACTTCCATCCATTATTACGGTTGGTTGTGAAAGAAGATGTTTCAGTGCTATCGTACACCTATGGTCATCACAACAGCAGGTGGTATGGTCGCCCTTGCAAGACAGGTGTCAAGAGTTAAAGGAAAGGAACAGCACAGGGGGGTGGGAGGTGCTCGTCAGTACATACGCGGGAGATGGATTTTTTTTTAGTGTGTTTGTCTTTGGGATTTTACGTGTGTAGGAGGGCAGCTAGTAAAGGGTAATCTTTGGAGAGTTTTGGGGTCTCTTTTTTCGCGCTTCCAGACGACAAGAAGGGGGAAAAAAAAGTCGGGGGTTTCCACAGGAGGCGCTGCCAACTGAGCGGTCTTCCACAAGCTATGAAGTTCTCTCTACTCACATATGGCGATGTGTGTGTGTTGCACGTGGCCTATAGGATGCACAGCCTACGAAGCTATACATAGCGACAGATGGTCGAAGCTGAGGGTGTGGCCACCACTTCCACTAGACTACTTTGGAGATGTTGTCTTCATGGCTACGCCTGTGGCGCAGTTAGTGGACATTGTCAACACACCATTGGAGGAGGCAGCACGAGCGAGGTGATTCACGGGAGGTGTTCGACAGTTGGTATGTGCATCACGACTGCTGCACGATAACTGGGGGCTGCTCTTCGGGGGGGAAGGAGTCGAGTTTCGTATGCAGAAGAGAGTTCTCAGGTATTTCTGTTTCATCGAATGCAAAAAGGAGTTCAAAAGGCATGCGGTCTACTTGTCCACTGCTGAAGCTGCCATCAATTTAAGTGTATAGCGAATCTGATCGATGAACTGACAGTGCTGCTAAAGTATTTCGAATATCAGAGTTTTTTTATATGGTACACTGACGACGACCTTATCTCTGCTATCTCTGATGCTTTTCTTTACAGTCTTCATTCAATTTTGATGCATCTGATAGTTTGTACTGCTTCCACGATAAGATACAAAGCTTCTAGTGGATACCATCATAGCTCCACTATGTCTGTTATATTGTCCCTTATCTAAAAACAGGATAGCACTATTATAGGATATATGTGACCTGCAGATTTCTTCTCATTTTCGAATGACTGCATTCGTTGGTTTTGTTTTCCACTGATTGATGAGTTAGCATTGTTGCTCTATCGTCTTAATCAGTGAACCATGTAAAAAAATGTTAACTACAAAGTTGAGAAGTATAATCTCAGTGCAATACTTCTCTGACAGGTGACGCATTTCTTTGTGATAACCACGCAAATATGCTCGACTTTTCTGTATTTGAATAATATTAATGAGTATTCTGTTGCGCACGTTACTTTTGTGTAATTCAAGAACCGAACTCTTTACTACATGATAAAGTACTTCGTTATATGCGTAAGATGATATATGGTAAAGAGCTGTGTTGTTTTTTTCGTTGCTACAAATACTAATATTGTTTTTGTGATTAAACTATTATATGATACTTGTGTTGACTGACTCAAGGAAAAACAACTTCTAATGGACGTGTGTTGATATGACATATGAGTAAAACGTGTATATAGAACATGTTCCAAGAGAAAATTCAACAATAAATATCTACAAAACCCTGAAGTCGGCTATGTTTAAGGTTTACGTCATATAGAAAAGATTTGAAACGAACAAGCATTGGAATATGAACTTTGAGTATGAGGCTTGGAGTTGAATTTAGGTGAATACACTGAGTTGATTTATAGCTATAGAAACTTTTCATCAAGGTCACTTTCTTGGCACTCAGTGTGCACCCCTAAGCGCGCAAGAACCGGACCACAAGAGTGAACCCGATGTGAAAGGAGGGGGTTGAGTGAAGAAAGGGAGGTTACAGGAAGTGACCACTGGAGGTGGATATCCAATTGCGCATGCGTTTTCTCGTCTCCTCCATCAAAACTTTGGGGTGAATTTGTGGACTTAGGGGAAACCAAACTTGACCTAGTATCAACAGAGTTGGGTAGAACATCATTGAGTGTATGCACTTTCCCTTGGACTAAGAGTGCAAACACCATGCATCTAGCATGCACACAATACCAGGAGCATAAGCCTGCTCACCAAATCTCCAAACTGATCAAGTATATGTGAAAGAATCCTGGGAAAGATTCGACAGAGTATCCCGTGTAAACTAAGGAATCAAACAAGATAACCAATAACAAAAGAACAATGAGTAACGTGTCACCACCTGTCACTGATCCAAGCAAGGATAATGGCAACTACATATGCCAAAAACTAATAGCAATACATGCCAATACAATGATGATGTATCTCCCACTCAAGAATGAATCTTGCAAGATGGTCCAACCTTTCACAAATAATATGTGATCAAGTCCAAGTAAATGGAGATCAACAATGATCCAAAGCTATCACACAAGCTTAAAGATCCACTAGAGTTCTCTTCTAGCATAAAAGCTGTCAAAATTTTGATAGCATCTCCCCTTTAAAATGGACTCTAGAACCAAAATAACCATGTGGGAATCACCATCCACAACATCAATCAATAAGCATTTGCTAATAGAATAGCAAATCAAGGTGACAAACAAGTGTGCAATTGAGGCTTCAATCTGGATCATGTACCTGCAAAGAAAACAAAGATACAATCACCAATCTAGATCCAAACAATCTCTCATAAAAGATGTGCAATCGGTAAGTAAATCCGTAACCAAGTGGCATAAACAAGATATAGACCACAATGGCACTATACATCCATGATCGAAATCATGATGACATAAACCTCAAAAAGAGTATACCACAATGTCATCTTACATGCCAAACACATGACAAGATCATGCTCTACTCTCATATGGAGGAGCTACCACAATGATCATACATTTACAATGCCTTAAAGCTCTGAAAATAAGAGCTTGCACACCAAAAATTCTCTCTCGAAGAAGTTCCAAAGCAAATTCAACCTCCAAGAGTAATTAGGATTCTTATGGCAAAAATTTGCTGCTCTGTGTTTTGCTGTTTCAGATGTGATAACCTCTTAATCTGAACTTTTGATCTTCAGCAACTTCAAGATCTAATTCTTGGCTACGTAATGAGATAAAGAACACCTCAATCGGAGGTGTGTAGCTCAAGATATGCACAAAACAAGCACTTGCTGTCAAGCACTAGCTCAAGATATGGCCAGAGTAACTATGGGAGAAAAATAAAGAATGATAAAGAATACCTAAGTGTAAGTATACAAATGTTAGCTCACAAAATGGTTGGTTTTTATGCACTAATGTGGGTCTATTTGGCAGGAAAATACGTTTGATTTCAGGTACTTGAAGAGTGGATTTGATGATTGATGAGAATTAATTGGAGTGTGTAGAGCCCCTCCTACGGACATGAGGCCTGGGAACCCTTTGGTGACACAAGAGGAGCTTTTGGTGACAACCAGTTCCGATTCACATTACCATGCCATGCTGCATGTGAAGCACCTCTAGTATTACCCCTTGGAGGCTACACTTATGGAGAGATGCAACTGTCTGAGTATGCAGACATTAGAGACATCATCTGGATTGGCCTTGTTCCTGGAAAGTGAGAGATGTTGTTGGTGGATGATGAAAAGAGATTGTGCATGTATGAATTCACACCTCATCGGAGGATGATTAGGTTTTTTTGTGTGTGATTGGTGGTGGCGTTTTTTCTCCTTCTTCGCTGTCTGGGAGAGAGATCGGGTCTATAGAGGAGGTGTGTACGGGAAGAAGGGGGGGAGGAAGACAATACTCAGGAGGGGAGGGAAAGTTTTCGGTACTCGGTGGCTGGGAGGAAGGAATTCAAGAAGAGGAGAGAGCTGAAAATCGTTTCGCTGTTGAAGAGCTTGTCTTTATCTCCTTGGCGGTCATACAGGCGTTTGTCCATCTTCAACAACCTACACGGAAAAGGGCGTTGGTGGCTGAGGGAACTAAAAGCAATACACTCGAGAACGCTCTTCTGCCCATTATCACAGAGAGGAGGTGATATCAATAGGACATTTCTCAGATGGAATATCTCGCTGTGACACTGGCGGGTTGCATGTCTCAATGGTAAGAAGTGATAGTCTGGCGAATGGTGAGATCACTATCGTCATAAGGCACTAACACTACATATCATGGTTGCATTGCACCACTATGATCTTTTATGGGCTTGTGGCTATCATTGACTGCCTGTGATTTGGCGAATATGCTGCAAATATCCGGTGAGAGATAGAGAGTTTGGATCTACGCTTGCAGATACTAGTATATATGTGAATTTTGTTGCTATATGCAATCAGCTACTGAGCATTTCAATTTTGGTTTTCTTTCTTAGTTAGCTGGGGATTTTAAGAGACTATAATGTTTCTGTCAAAATTTACTGCCATGTTATCTTTGCATGCTATGGATGATATTGATTAATTTACCAGAAAGTGAGTAATTAATAGTTTGTTTGCATCATAAAATCACTTTGAGAAGCCATGCTTCTTGCCGTCTCTATTCTGGCGATGATCTTGTGTCCAATCCCACTCTAAGTAAGGATCAGTACTCTGTGAACAATAAGTATTGTGATCTGTGAGTTGATTTTAAAAAAATGTGTGCTTGGAGTCTACTTGTAGGCCGATTTAAGACATCTGGAATTCTAGATTTTTTTTTCAAATCTTCAATGGGTGATTTAAAGTTCAACGAAAATCCAATTAAGTTGAGTCATTAACTGGTCATATTCTGTAGCAAGTATTCTAAGGATCCTATATATTTACATATGAACTGCCTCCATATCCCAACCATATGTATATGCATCACATAAATAGTGCCAATCGGAAGGCAAGATATAACTTTGTCCAGCAACAAGAGATTACTTTTGCAAGCAGCGGACAGTTATCTCATGGAGAACCCATGCAAGCTGCAAGGAAATTTTGTCCAAAGAAGGCTCAGTGGGACCTTTAACCATTGTGTGCTCTTCGAAGAAAAGTAATGGAGGCGCTTGTTTCATTTATTTGGGGTGTACAGCATGACTTTGCAGAGAGAAACGTGTATCTACCATACAAATCATTTAACGTGCCATTTCTTGAGATGATGCTTCGGCAAGGAAACCAGCTATTGTCATAGTGAAGACGTAATAGACTCCAAATATCAAAACATGATTAGTAAGTGATGGATCTCGGATAAAGAAGTTGGCCTCTGGTTTATAGTGCCCGGGATTTCCAATATGACAGCAATGCATGCTCATAGGGTTTTTTTTTCAATCGTAAAAAGGTAGAGACTTGTAGTTATAGTCATTATATCTAAGGAACTGCCTTGATCTATGTTTACAATAAGAGGCCAATCATTTTGGTGCGTCTGCCGGGAAATAGCTTGGCACGTCTCTATAAGAGAGTGCCATAGGTTCGCCTAGCGCCACACGTTGGCCGAGCTTGCGGACTCCAGATCTAGTACATGAGCGAGTGGAGCTCATCCTCAGGAGCAACACAAACGCAAAGAGAGGAACGCGCTCAGACAAGAGCCCTTGAAAGAGAAAGAAATAGGTGGGAGTTGCAAGGTGAGTCTACCTCGACTGGCTCGAAGAAATCTGTAAAAAACGTGTACTCCTGTAGGAGAGTCGCGAATCAAGTGCGGAAGTTTGAAGGAGGGATCCTGAAGCCGCGCGCATTAAATTTTTGGGATCGAAGTGATATTGACATCACACCTCTGTTCGAAATGGCTCAGCGGATTTCGGTTCACTTGGGGGACTTCACCAAGTTCTCAGGTGCTTGGGACGAGGACCCTGATAGTTTTATCCAATTGTTTGAGGTTACGTGTGCGGCCAATGAGGTAGTAGACCAGGCTCAAAGGTTGAGGATCTTTCCGACTACTCTTCGTGATGAGGCAGCCAACTGGTATGGGAATTTGACACCCCAAGAGTGTGGAACTTATCAGATGCTCAAGGAAGCCTTCTTGGCAAAGTTTCGACGACAAGGCTTCCAAGATAGATTGGCCCAACAGATGGATTACTGTCGACAAGGAGTCAATGAGAGCATCGATAACTACATTCACAGAATGGAAACATTGGTAAGAAAGATGGGTGCGAATGCCCCGAACGATGAGACATTGAAACGAAGATTCATTTCGGGATTGAGAGATCCTACAGCACAACAACATATCAGCCTGACAAGACCTGCAACTTTAATGGATGCTAAGGAACAAGCAAGGCTTTGGGAGGAAGTACAATTATGCCAACAAAGGAAGATGGAGCTCTTATACGAGCCAATGGTAGGCCCAGGAAACATACCAATGAAAGATCCGGGCCAAGGAATTCTCGCATTGACGACCCAGCCTTTGTAGCTACCACTAGCACGCCAGGCGAGGTAAAGCCTGCGCTAACTGAAGAACGAATATTGGAGTTGGTCACACAAGCTATAAAAGCTGCCACAATGACCGAGGAAACATACACAGTAAAACCAGAGGTAACTACAAACCCGAATCAAGTGTTTAGATCGAACACATGGTGCGGAAAGTGCCATGGTTACGGCCATTTGGCTTTAGAATGCCCTACAGTCTTGAGAGTATTCACAGATAGATCACCACCTAGGATGCGTTGTACTTTTTGTGGAAGAACAAATCACACGGAGGACCGATGTTACAACAAGAGAGCCTATGAAGAGAGGACCATGAAATCAGGAGATACAAGAGAAAGACCTTATACGCGATTGCCCGCTCAAAGTGTCCTACCTACGTCTCGTTGGGAAAACAGACCTACTTATGGATATAGTGCAAAAGGAGGAGACTATCCAAGAGGAGCCACACGTGATCAAAGAAGAGATGGTCCAATCCAGTGCTGGAGATGCCATGGCTTTGGCCATACTCAATCTAGATGTCCAAACAAAAAGAAACCAATTGATTATACCCCACTATGTAGGTACTGTAGTGGAGAGGGCCACTTTGATGAAGATTGTCCAAAACGAAGAGCTTCCGCCGGCAAGGAAAAAGGACCAGTAGGGTCCTCGAATTATGTTGATACTCAGATGCATTCCACATCGAGAGCTCAAGAGCACATTCCTACAATCGGAGTAGTGTTCAAGACACCGAACCCTCAAGAAGGCTCTAGCTCATCAATGCACTTTGTGGATGCTTACCAGACCAAGAAACCACATAAAGAGCCAACTGTGGCAGTAGTCACAAGAACTCAAGAGTATTTGAAGAAAAATCCAGAAGGTGAAAACGGAAAAGCAAGCCAAGAGAAGATACCCGAACACGAGGAGGTAGAAAACCAAGTTGGAGGATTTGCTGAGCAGCAAGAGTTTGAGGATGGGGAAGAGATAGAGATTCTTCCACCAGTGACCAAGGAGTTTGTGCCAGGCATAGCACCATTCCCTGAAAGATTAAGGGCTCCAAAATGTAGGAAGGAAAGACAAAGTTTGGAAGAAGTGGATATTGTAAAGTTGCTCGCTGACACGGAAGTCACGCTGGATATTGGCACATTGCTAAAATGTTCACATGCTTATAGGAAACAATTCTACAAGGAATATATTAAGAAGCCAAGGAAAGCTCAAGATAAAAAGAGACAAGATAAAGATGTCCAAGGGATCATTCAAAGCATTACGACGCAAATTGATTCGAACGCTCCAGCTGTGACAGTCGAGATTAAAGGGTATGCAGTCCCTGGTGCTCAGTTAGATAGTGGAGCCGCAGTCAACTTAATGACTGAGTTCATGATGAAAGCTTTGGGCCTCAACCACATGGAAGAAATGCCGATGTCCTTGAGAATGGAAGATCAAACACAAGTGGAGCCTGCGGGTCTTTTGAAGAATGTAAGCACAGTTGTGGGCTGTCTAGAGTTTAAAGTTGATTATCTGATAGTAAGACCAAGGACCTCAGAGGCTACCTTCTCGATCCTACTTGGACGGCCATGGCTGGTGCAAGCCGAATGTGTGCAGGATTGGCGCACAGGATTTATCACAATTGGACCAAAGGCTGATCGAATACAACTTCAAGTGTCCCCAAACTTGACCGGCAAGAAATCGACAACAGCTGAGGAAAGGGAGCAAAAAGCAAAGGAAAAGGTTAGACAAAAAATGGCGCGCGTAAGATTTGCCCTGCGCACGGAGACTTCCAAGGACCTTTCATAGGATGGATTTAATCTGCAATTGGCCAACCTCCAACATGCGAAAGTGGGCGAGTACAAAGATCCATTATGTTACAAGGATGACTGAGACCAGGAGTTGCTGGGATGGTTGACACATACAAGTGAATTTGAGTGCTACATGTTGAGTATAGACGCAAAGAAAAATAAAGCTACTCAATACCTGGAGAAGGGAACTGCAAAAGAAGAGTTGAAACTGGAGTTAGCTCCAACAATGGAAGTACAACAGTTGAGAGAAAGGGTCAGAATGCTAGAAGAAGAGCTTCTAAGGAGAAGTCGACAATCAGACAGAGAAGCGGAAAGTAAAACTAAAGTGTCGGAAGCCATTGCAAAAGCTGAACTACAGAAATTGGGTACGGTTGAAAAAGGACAAAACAATGATTTACTGGCCAACCATGCACGCGTGATTGGAGAGCACGTTCTAATCACAGTGTCATCAAGGAATAAAGAATATTCGCGAGAAGCTCAGTTGGAAAAATGGGAAGTTTTTCCAGAAAAGTTCTTGAGTGTGGGGTCCGAGCTACCAGATGGAGTACGAGATTGCATTAAATTGGCACTCAAAAATTTCAGCAAGGCCTTTGCATGGTCATACAGTGATCTGAGAGGAATTGATCCCCGCATCTGCCAACATTATATAGATTTGGAAGAAGGCACCCGACCAATATGTCAACGACTTAGGCGGACAAATCCAGTCTACTCGGAATTGATCAAGCTGGAATTGACTAAATTATTGGAGGCAGGATTTATATATCCCATCGCATCCAGCGAGTGGGTATCACCAATTGTAGTTGTTCCGAAGAAAAATAAGAAAATCCGTATTTGCATAGATTACCGTAAGTTGAACGAGCGCACAAAGAAGGATCACTTCCCTTTGCCATTCACTGATCAAATCTTGGACAGAGTGGCTGGCCATAAATTGTACTCATTTTTGGATGGTTTCAGTGGGTACAACCAGATCCAAATCCATGAAGAAGATCAATCAAAAACTACTTTCACCACAGAATGGGGTACGTATGCATATCGTGTGATGCCATTTGGATTATGCAATGCACCAGCCACATTACAGAGAGCAATGATAGTTGCATATCAAGACTATTTGCAGGATTGGATGGAGATATTCCTCGATGATTTTGCAATCAGGGGCAATGATGAAAACATGATGGAGAGGATCGAAGCTATTTTAAGAAGAAGCATCGAAAAAGGCATCGCATTAAATCCTGAAAAGTGTACATTTGGAGTACAAAGAGGATTGCTTTTGGGACATGTTATTTCCGAAAAAGGAATCGCGGTCGACGAGGATAAAGTGGAAAAAATTGGACAACTTCCACCTCCGCAAAACTTGCGGCAACTCAGAGGATTCTTGGGGCATGCTAATTATTACCGACGATTTATATTAAATTTTGCATCAAAAGCAGCACCATTGACGAATCTTTTGAGGAAAGACCAACAATACCAATGGACTGGAGAGTGTCAAGTTGCTTTCGACTTGATCAAAAATAAATTGATAAATGCGCCAATTTTAGTAGCACCTGATTGGACGAAATAATTTCATGTGCACACAGATGCTTCTCATACTGCGGTTGGAGCAGTGCTATGCCAAGCCGACGAAAAGAAGTTGGACCACCCTATTTATTACGCAAGTCGCAATTTGAATAGCACTGAGAGGAACTACACGACTACAGAGAAGGAATGCCTCTCGATGATCTTTGCGGTAAACAAGTATCGGCATTACTTGATGGGAAAACATTTCACGTTTTATGTGGATCATGAAGCCCTAAAGTACATCATTAATAAAACCGAGCTATCAGGACGATTGATGAGGTGGATGCTACTCCTCCAAGAATTTCAGTTCACAGTGGTAACCAAACCAGGCAAAGCGCATATATTGGCTGACCATTTATCTCGAATTGTTAATGAGGAGCCAATCTCTGGTGTACCCGATGATGCTCCTGATGGGCATCTATTCCAGGTTGATGCTAAAGTACCTTGGTATGCCGACTTGGTGAATTTCTTATGCACCACTAAATATCCGCCAGGAGCAAGCAAGAGAGAGAAGCAAAAACTGTTAGCATTCGCGAAGCACCATAGCATCATTGGTGGGCAGCTCTATCGATATTTTATACATGAAAGCATTTATCGGAGATGTCTCGAGGAAGAAGAAGCAGCCCTAGTTTTGAGGGCATTGCATGATGAACCCTGCAGTGGGCATTTTGCTGGTGAACTGACGGCAAGAAAGATCTTATTGGCTGGGTATTGGTGGCCAACGCTGTTCAAAGACTCTCACACATACTATAAGAAATGCGACAAATGCCAAAGGATAGGCAAACCAACGTTAGCACATGCTGCTCCTCTCACGCCAATGTTGGCTCTTAAGCCTTTTGAAAAGTAGGGAATTGATTTTGTGGGGCCTATCGATCCTCCCTCAAGACGTAGATCCAATAGGTATATTCTGGTCTGCACTAACTATGTTACCAAGTGGGTAGAAGCCAAAGCTCTGAAGACTGACCGAGCTGTTGATGTGGCCAAATTTTTGTATGAACAAATTATCACTCGATTCGGATGCTTGTTGGAGATAGTGAGTGATAGAGGAACACATTTTGTCAACGAATTGATCGAGGAGTTAATGGAATTGTATAAGATCAAACACCGGAAGAGCACTCCATATTACTCGAGGGCGAATGGACAAGTGGAGGTCACCAACAAGGTGTTGGAACAGATTCTGACAAAGACAGTAGTTGTGCATAGGAGAGACTGGGATGAGAGACTTTTGGAAGCCTTGTGGGCATATCGAACATCCTATCGAGTGACGACTAAGAGCACTCCGTTCTCTCTAGTATATGGCGAGAAAGCCATCTTTCCCATCGAAAAAGAAGTGCCAACATTAAGAGTGGCCATCGAGGCTAGGCTGGGAGAGGAAGAGTCATTAAAGGAGAGGTGCATACAACTGGTCAAGCTAGAAGAAAAGAGACTCATTGCACAGCAAAGTCTGGAAGCTATTCAGAGAAGACGTAAAGAGAGGCATGACAAGAATCTCAGGACCTATGCGATTCAAGAAGGGGATTTGGTGCTAGTCTATGATAGTAAATATTATAAATTCCCGGGGAAGTTACAGACAAGATGGGCAGGATCGTTTAAGGTGGTGGAACTAAACTCCAATGGTTCCATGCAAATTCAAGATTTAGGAGAAGAATGTGCTCCCGTGAAGGTTAACGCGCTTCGAGTCAAACCATATTTCAAGTGACATTAGGACGGGAGAACCAGAAGAGATCCAAGCAGAAGGACGTAGTAGACTCCTTGTATATAGATGTATAGTTATATATATATATATATATATATATATATATATATATATATATATATATATATATATATATATATATATATATATATATATATATATATATGCCCATATGTAAGCTATGATTTTTGTGTCATAAATATTATCCCTTGCTAGCTCAGGAATTTTGGACTTCTAATTATTTTTTTGTGTTGCGCAGAGACTGTTAGGAGCTAAGTAACAAAATGGCAGATCAAATAACTCAACTCTATTTGTACGAGCTAACGATATATTTCTCGAACCAAACATTCGCCCGCATGGACATATATGTCGACGACTTTGAGACGGAATATGATGTGGAGGAAGCGCACTGGCTGGTATGCTTTATAAACCAGGGTTTGGATGTTATGTTTTATATTGAATGTTTTGAGGAATACTTGATCCGACATGTAGGATGGGCGGGGGATCGATATTACTATTTCGACCCTTCGAGGGAAATGCCTAACGAAGAAAGCGATATCACTTGGGCTTGGGAAGATGTGTTGACGATAGGAAGTGATGACAGAGCTCCTGAAGTTGAGCCTGACTCCCCCTAGGGAAGTCATTGGGATGCGAGTAAGAGGTGAGGCTACATGAGACATCCCGGAGACCCACATTCTAGATCGTCTAAGGATAGGTACAGGAGGGACTAAGGCATAGCTAGTTGTAGTTACCTAGTGAAAAGTCAAATCGATGAATACATATGTAATGTCTATAATTGAGAGAATGGAGTGAAGAGGTTGTTGATCTGTCAAAGGCTAGAGTGTATATGTTTGCATGCATGTGCGGGAAAAGTGGGGAAAAATCCCTTTCTTCCTCTCCCTAATTCTCAGGACATGGGTAAATTAATTAACTATGGAAAAAAAAAAAAAGAAGAAGAAGAAGAAGAAAGGAAAAGAAAAAAATTTTGTGTTGCTGCGATCATACCAATGCGCTATGGTGGGCTAGTAGGTGGGTGGGTTTATCCTAGCCGGGTGGTTAGGACCACGAGCCGTAGCTAGTTTCGCCATAGGCTTGGGATGTGTATGTCTATGTCTTAGCTACGCGCCATAACGGGTTGGTAGGTAGGTGGAGCCATCGTGGCTGGGTAGTCACAACCACGAGCCGTATCCAGCTTCGTTATGGGCTAGCTGATATATGTCATGTGTTATCATTGTGTGTTTGTGTGTTGTGCGCTGCATTGCATTGGTAGATGGGTGGAATCAACCTGATCGGGTGGTTAGGTCCACGAATCGCATCCAGTGACAACGTAGGCCAACGTGTGATTTAAATAAAATTTACCTATGAAATTACTCCCCACTCCTGAGGGGGAGAGAGAGAGAGAGGAGAGGGCGACGATCGCCTAGAAGGGAACGTTATTTGCTTGTGTGATTGGTATGTGATGGCTTGTGACAGATCAGCTCACTTTGAATCAACATTCTTGAAGGCACGGAGACTCTATATGTACTTATGGATGAGGCTTTAGCGAGGTAATGCAACGGTCTTTCTTTATAACTTGTGTGCTCTATCCGAGGGTTTTCCAGAGTGTGGGACACTCTCGGGTTTTTATGTAGGTCTTGACTTGTACTCGAGTCTCGATGGCTTTTGTGGGGCGACGATGGGGATTCTTCGGGAACGTCTAGTCATGGAATAATTGTACATAGCGAATGGTAGGTGCAATAAAGGGGTATGCATTTTGGGTATGTTGCATCTCCAATTGAATTCATTTCAGTTATTGTTGTTTATTTCGGTATTTCCATTTCTGTTTGTTCGTAATGATAGTTGCATGTGTAAAACATAAAAAGGTATGAATGTGATATTTTGGTTGAATGTGATACTTTGGTTGAGACTAATTTCATATGGAATGCATGAGCAAATTGATGCATGGTTGAAAGGGAATTGCATATATGTGCATGCTCTGGGATCATTTTGGAAGTGACTGATTTGTATGTATTCATGAGTGATTTTTTGAGCACTAATAGCTTCGATGAGTGCAGGTTCAGTGGAAGTGACGGCTTGATGAAAAGGTATGCAACCAAGTTATAAATTGACATGTTCATGGTTGTTTGGATTTTATTGCAGCATGTAGTGGCTCGTCGAGGACAACTTCGCCAATAAGAAGAGGGGAGTATGTTAGCTCACAAAATGGTTGATTTTTATGCACTAATGTGGGTCTATTTGGCAGAAAATACGTTTGATTTCAGGTACTTGAAGAGTGGATTTGATGATTGATGAGAAGTAATTGGAGTGTGTAGAGCCCCTCCTACGGACATGAGGCCTGGGAACCCTTTGGTGACACAAGAGGAGCTTTTGGTGACAACCAGTTCCGATTCACATTACCATGCCATGCTGCATGTGAAGCACCTCTAGTATTACCCCTTGGAGGCTACACTTATGGAGAGATGCAATTGTCTGAGTAGGCAGACATTAGAGACATCATCTGGATTGGCCTTGTTCCTGGAAAGTGAGAGATGTTGTTGGTGGATGATGAAAAGAGATTGTGCATGTATGAATTCACATCTCATCGGAGGATGATTAGGTTTTTTTGTGTATGATTGGTGGTGGCGTTTTTTCTCCTTCTTCGCTGTCTGGGAGAGAGATCGGGTCTATAGAGGAGGTGTGTACGGGAAGAAGGGGGGGAGGAAGACAATACTGAGGAGGGGAGGGAAATTTTTCGGTACTCGGTGGCTGGGAGGAAGGAATTCAAGAAGAGGAGAGAGCTGAAAATCGTTCCGCTTCTGAAGAGCTTGTCTTTATCTCCTTGGCGGTCATACAGGCGTTTGTCCATCTTCAACAACCTACACGGAAAAGGGCGCTGGTGGCTGAGGGAACTAAAAGCAATACACTCGAGAACGCTCTTCTGCCCATTATCACAGAGAGGAGGTGATATCAATAGGACATTTCTCAGATGGAATATCTCGCTGTGACACTGGCGGGTTGCATGTCTCAATGGTAAGAAGTGATAGTCTGGCGAATGGTGAGATCACTATCGTCATAAGGCACTAACACTACATATCATGGTTGCATTGCACCACTATGATCTTTTACGGGCTTGTGGCTATCATTGACTGCCTGTGATTTGGCGAATATGCTGCAAATATCCGGTGAGAGATAGAGAGTTTGGATCTACGCTTGCAGATACTAGTATATATGTGAATTTTGTTGCTATATGCAATCAGCTACTGAGCATTTCAATTTTGGTTTTCTTTCTTAGTTAGCTGGGGATTTTAAGAGACTATAATGTTTCTGTCAAAATTTACTACCATGTTATCTTTGCATGCTATGGATGATATTGATTAATTTACCAAAAAGTGAGTAATTAATAGTTTGTTTGCATCATAAAATCACTTTGAGCAGCCATGCTTCTTGCCGTCTCTATTCTGGCGATGATCTTGTGCCCAATCCCACTCTAAGTAAGGATCAGTACTCTGTGAACAATAAGTATTGTGATCTGTGAGTTGATTTTAAAAAAATGTGTGCTTGGAGTCTACTTGTAGGCCGATTTAAGACATCTGAAATTCTAGATTTTTTTTTCAAATCTTCAATGGGTGATTTAAAGTTCAACGAAAATCCAATTAAGTTCAGTCGTTAACTGGTCATATTTTGTAGCAAGTATTCTAAGGATCTTGTATATTTACATATGAACTACCTCCATATCCCAACTATATGTATATGCATCACATAAAGAATAGTGCCAATCGAAAGGCGAGATATAACTTTGTCCAGCAACAAGAGATTACTTTTGCAAGCAGCGGACAGTTATCTCATGGAGAACCCATGCAAGCTGCAAGGAAATTTTGTCCAAAGAAGGCTCAGTGGGACCTTTAACCATTGTGTGCTCTTCGAAGAAAAGTAATGGAGGCGCTTGTTGCATTTATTTGGGGTGTACAGCACGACTTTGCAGAGAGAAACGTGTATCTACCATACAAATCATTTAACGTGCCATTTCTTGAGATGATGCTTCGGCAGGGAAACCAGCTATTGTCATAGTGAAGACGTAATAGACTCCAAATATCAAAACATGATTAGTAAGTGATGGATCTCTGATAAAGAAGTTGGCCTCTGGTTTATAGTGCCCGGGATTTCCAATATGACAGCAATGCATGCTCATAGGGTTTTTTTTTCAATCGAAAAAAGGTAGAGACTTGTAGTTATAGTCATTATATCTAAGGAACTGCCTTGATCTATGTTTACAATAAGAGGCCAATCAACAAACTATACCTCCCACCTGATGGGCATGTTACACAGTATACAAGTGTCTGCGTAAGATCAAGAATCAAGTAACCCCCATCAAGTGACAACAGTGTCAAAAGTTATCATGTGGTAGAGCTTTAGTCAAAGCATCTGCAGCATTATCTCGAGTGTGAACCTTCTCAAGAATAATTCTCTCAGTGGCTAAGCAATCTCTAATGAAGTGATACCTCACCTCAATGTGCTTGGTCTTTGCATGATAGACCAGATTCTTAGCCAAAGCAATGGCACTCTGACTATCACTGAGCAAGCGAGGTACATGCTGAGGTAAACCCATGTTGGAAGCAGCCAGAGGCACAGACGACGCGGAAGCATGTAACAACGGAGCAGGGAGCCAGTCGGATCATTTTTCAAACAACTATGTTTTTATTACCTTTTCAAACATCCAACAGTGATTTTCATCACTCTTGTAACATATGTAATATAGACAAAATCCCATTTTCTAAATTCATAGCTCCATTTTGTGCAAGCCGAGGAGTCCTCGAGCTTGAGGAGCTTAGGTAGAATGCGCGTACCAATTTTCGTTATTTTTAGACATCGTTTACCCTTCCAAATAGCCTCTAGGACCTATTTTTTAACTATGCCGGTCACTAGATGTGAAACCGGTCAAAACTAGTCTAGAAACTATAAAAAGAGCTAGAGAGCTCATTTTTGAGGTTGGTTCATGTTGGCTAGTGTGAGCTTAGAGCTAGTTTGAGCTTGTAAGAGTGTTCTTGAGTAATAGAGCTATTTTCCCACCTTCCATTGTGTCTTGCTTGTCTCTTCATTGTGTGTGTGTATGTGTGTGTGCATCTTTGTGCTTCTCACCTTCACTCTCACTTCATCTCACATTCACGATCTTCATATCACTCCTATCTCTTCCGCGGATTGACATTAAGGAGGTGGAGCTTCTTAACGTGGTTCTCACCATTGTGCTAGAGCAACACCAAATTTGGCGCCGTTGCCGGGGATCGAGTCTAGGACGAATGTGTGATGGTAAGAGTATAGCAAGAAGTGGCGTTGGAAGGTAAAAATTTCAGTTTTCGTTGTTGTTTTTACTTACTTTTTAGTGTTTTTCACTTCCCCCACACTCCATCTTCATCATCGCATCATCATCTCCATTTCCAAAAAAATCAGAAAATTCACCATATCTCCCCATTCACCTCATTTCCCCTCATTTGTGCATGCGAGAGAGTGAGAGAGAGCATTTGTGATTGTGTGTGCTTGCATTTTCTTGAGTTTTCTTGCAGGTACAGAGCTTCAGAGCATCAGGAGAGCTTCCAAAAGGTAAAACATGTACTTTCTGTCAGAAATTTCCGAGTAGGGCGGACCATCGCGATGGTCTGCAACTTTCGGATTTTGAGATAGGCGACCACACCACGAGGTAGGCGATCCCTGCGTATACACGAAACCATTGTTGCATTTCAAAAATTCGTTGTTTGGTGGACCATCGCGATCGGCTCGGACCATCGCGATTGTGTCGCACCATCGCGATAGGCTCACGCCATCGCGACGGCTCGGCCGGACCATCGCGACGGTCTCGGACCATCGCGACGGTCTCGGACCATCGCGACGGTTCACTTGAGCCATCGCGACGGTCCAGTTGGACCATCGCGATTGTTAACCATTTCGGACCATCGCGATTGGCTCGCGCCATCGCCACGACGGTGCCACGTGTCACGATAGACCATCGCGACGGTTCATTTTTTGGACCATCGCGACACTTCGAAAATTCGGACCATCGCGATTGGCTCAAGCCATCGCATCGCGGACCATCGCGACGGTTCACTCGGACCATCGCGATTGTCCCCCGTTGACCGTTGACTTACGCCATCGCGATTGTCCGCTTGATCGAGCCATCGCGACGGTTCAATCTTACGCCATCGCGATTGTCCATCTTCGCGCCATCGCGACGGTTCACTTCGGGCCATCGCGATTGTCCAACTTTGACCGTTGACCCAAGACCATCGCGATTGTCCGCCTGTTCACGCCATCGCGACGGTTCAATTTTTCGGGCCATCGCGACGGCTCGACTTCACGCCATCGCGACGGTTCAATTTTTCGGGCCATCGCGACTGTCCAAATCCCACGCCATCGCGACGGTTCGCTCGGACCATCGCGACGGTCCCAGACCATCGCGATTGCCCACCCCCATCGCAAATTTTGGACTTCAATTTTTGACCAATTTTGGGGCTATTTTTGAGAAATTTTTGGACCATTAGACTCATAAGAGACCCCTTAGCCTATATTTGAAGGAAAATCTGATTGTCAGTTTTTACCCCCCAGGGCCTGAACGCTCATAACTTTTTCATCCGAAGTCCGTTTTTTGAGCTTAATAGCTCGTTAGAAAGCTCGTGACGAGTACTACGTGACCTCAACTGTTTTTTTCATAAAGAATACATCTAATTTTGGATAAGCTATTTTGAGGTTCACTCAGTCTGGGACTAGGAAGCCAGGGGGTACACATTGAAAATTTGGGCAAAAAGAGGAAGGGACTTAAAAGGTGTATATACTCAAGTGTTTGATCATCCTGTGAATTGGTCTAATATTGGAATTTTCCAGGTCTAGCAAAGGCAATCAAAGGCAAGCAAGCAGGGCAGTGAAGACATCAGAGCTTGGGAAGCGCAGCTTCTTGGGCAACAGGGCATCAGAGCAACAGAAAAGCCGACTCGAGGTTGGAAGATTACTCAACCCCCTCAGTCAATTCTTAGCTTAGGATAAACGTTAGCATTGTGGATTTAAAACGATAGGAACGCCTCAAGTTCAAGATACTTAATTCTTTCAAGTCCAAGACTAAAGTAAAGGTGTGACGCGAAAACCTAAAGGAAAGAACCTAAGTCTGACGGAACGAGAACTCAAAATTGTAACGGAAAGTCGAATTCCTGGCGCATACATTAAGACAAGAACTTAACGACCTTTAAAAAGAAACAAAAAGTAATAACAAAGAATCAGTGGCGATCTAAGTGTGTAATTGAGTGAGCAAGGGAGAAAATTAATGAACCTTAGATCAGGCAAACATATAGGTAAATCAGACCGACGAAGCCTTAGATCATCAGAGGCGAGTGTAAGAACTACTGCTCGATCGTGGGCTCAGCAATTGAATACTAGTTACCCTTACGAGGGCTCAGACACCAGTGGCTCAGAAATGGCATTTAGCACAGAAAGACCAGAACTAGGGTCAAATGTTGCATACTTAGAAAAACCAGAAGGACCCTATAGGACTCAATTAGAGTTTCTCCGAACCAACCGATTAGGTGCTCGCATCTATGAGGATGGTTTGCGAAGGCAAGTGGTGCAACTGCACAACCCTGATCAACCCATCGGATTGGAAAGACCAGTGGTGAAATTTGAGAGAGATGCTTACATAGACAAAGAAGGAACCATGTACGTCCTAAGTACGCAGCCAAATGATACTAATGAGTTTGGCACAATTCATTTAGAGACGGAAGCGAAATTTCAAGGAAAAGAACCGTTAGAAGAACCTAGAACACCTAGAGGGAAATCCGTATTAACAAGAGTACTCATCCCAGAATGGATCCCTCAGGACAACAGGAGCATCGAGTTGTTGGTAAATAAAGAGACCGATGAAGCCTTTTGGAGGTACAAAAAGGAACATCCTAGTGAGGTAGGTATCATCACAATCTATGAATTCAAGGACCCGGATACACCTGGAAAGGTTGTATACCTGGATGAGACTTCAGAAAGAGTCTTTGTGGTGCCTGACCACGCTAAAAGCACGTACACATGGAGAGGTGAATTGGTATTCCCTCCATCTAGAAGGAACATAAATACAAGTCAACAAGGGGCAGGAACATCATCAGCCCTTGGAAATCAAAGAGAGGGAAATAAAGAAAGACCCGAAGTGAGCTTCACTCATCCCATAGGGAGAGATAGAACAACCATGGATAGACAAAGAGATCATGGAATACCAGGTGGTAGAGATGATTTTCCTCTACCTAGACCACGTGAACACGCAAGAATATTGAGACCCACACAGTTAGTGAAATACATGAAAAATTATTTTGATGGGACAGGAGATCCCTATGACCATGTCGCAGAATTCAAGCAAGTACTAAGAGCCGAACAAGTCGAAGACATGTTCACGCAATACAACGCCTTTGGGCTAACATTAAAGAATACGGCTTTGACTTGGTTCCAACCATTGCAACAAAGGCAATTTAGGGACATCCATCACTTTTTAGAGTCATTCATCACTGAATTCTCTAAAAGTGGGATTAGACATGACACGTCTTCGTTGATTCATAGCTTTAAACAGACCCCTCAGGAAACAGTTAGACTCGCAGGACGTAGGTTTAGACAGTATGTTGAACGATGTCCAATGCAAGAGCTACCCTCACAAGCCAAGCAAGTGTCATTGTTCCTAGATGGCTTGTTGAGCGCTAAACTACGCTCCTATGTGTACTTAAAAGAACCCAGAACGCTAGAGCAATGTGTAAGAATTTGCATAGACATTGAGGACAACTTAGGAGACGAGTTGGAACTCTCAAAGGTCTATAAGGACTCAGACTGTTCATCTCTAGCATCCACGAAATTGTCTAGCTCGATAGAGGACCTAGCAGAGAAAGTGGCCCAGAAACTAGGAGTTTCTAGTAAAACTAGGGAGCTTACAAACAAGCGTTGTTACACCTGTGGCGGTGATCATATGGCAAATGTGTGTCCCAATGCACCACAACCACAAGCCAATCCTAGTGGAAAATACTGTACAATTGAAAGAAGATACACGAATCATACGGCTCAGGACTGCCCATACAACAAACAGACCGTAAGACAGAACTACCCGCAAGCATACCAGCAGCCAGGTAGGTATCAAGGCCATTACAATGCTCAGACTTATTACTATAGGCCTCCTCAGAACTACCCATACCAGGCTCAACAGAGACCTCAACCTGTCTTAGCTCAGCAGCCACCACCACCAGCGAATGTTATCTCAGTCAAATATGCTGCTGCAGAAGAGAACCTAAGTAGGGCCTTAGTGCCTTCTTCACCTTTGATCACAGAGGGTGATCCAACCTCAAACAGTTTTGACTCTACGCATGTAGATAGTCCACCCGCATATTACACGGAGTCACCAGAACATGTGGAGACATATCATTACGATAGTCCACCAGTAGAACCTAGTTGGGAGCCAGACTATGCTAATGTGATGTACGCAAACCCAAACCCACGGCCCCAATTGAGACAACAGAGACCACAGGGCCCTAGAGGACCATGCTTTAGGTGCCAAGGAGACCATTTCATAAAGGATTGTCCACATCCCCCCATAGCAGGGCAATCACAGTACTATAACATCCAAGGCTTTTGCGCCGATTGTGGCAAAGAGCACATAATCAAAGATTGTCCTAAGAACCCAGTTAACACTTCGAATGTGACACCAATCAACGTGATAGGTATTGTAAATAATGCAGATGGATCCAACCTTACATACGTGCCTATCCAAGCTATCACTAGAGCCCAAGCGCTCTTACAGAACCAAAAGCTTAATCAAGAGAAAGTAGCCGGAACCAGTGAAGTTGCAGAATCTAGCAGTAAAAAGACAAAATCTTGGAAAGATTCTAGAGAAAGAATTAAGAGAAAATGGAGTAAAAAGATAACTGAGTTGGAAGGAAGTTTAAAGGAATCTAGAGCCAAAATCCAGGAATTAACTTCGCAGGAATTGAATCAAGAGAATCCAGCTCAAAAATCAGGATCAGTTTTAGCGGAACCCATACCAGAAAATCTAGACATGATGTTTCGTGCTTATCAGGCTAGATTAAAAGAGGGACCTCAAGTAGCCGAAATGAGTAAGAACTACCCTCGAGCTGATCTAGAAATTGAGAGAACTAAACTTTGCATGAAGATGGTAGAATTAGCACAAGCTTTGTTCGAAGCCTCTAGATATCTTAATTGGACTAACATGGCAAAACCGGAGTTACACTTCCAAGGACTAATGGAGAGGCTAGAATATTTGATTGAAAGCAAAGAGAAAAAGGATCAGCATAGGAACCCTATTGTCCCAGAGACACAGGAAAGGAATGCACCATCCCTGTCTCAAGTACCCAATACAGAAAGTCAAGACAATTTGTCTTCTATACATAGGTACTCACATGAATTTTTGAGAGAGATCCAAGAAGAGAAATGGAGAAAAGAACAAGGAACTCATCCTCCTATTCAAGAAATAGATGATTTGCAGGAGCAATTCCCCCAAGACATTCCCTCTATATATGATGATGTAGAGGAAGAACAACTGAGTGAACACACAGGCTTTGAATCTAATTCTTTACAAGAATTACCTCAGTTCACCGGACCTTGGGAAGCAAAGTCTATTAATATGAGAGCACCCACGATAATAGTGAGGAATGAAGAATCAGTGATCCCTAGGAACACGGAAGTGATCAGGAACACTAAGGTACAGTGTAACCTCACTCTAGAGGAGTTGTTAAAGGTAAAACCAGAATTGTGGAAACATGTAGCAAATCAATTCCCCGAGCTCGCTACTACTCCCTCACAAATAGGATCACATAATAAGGTATCAGAGATACCAGTGGAAAAGATTGGAGATGTGAGCGAAGGAGAGGAAGGTAACACTTATCTTCCGATAACCCATCAGGGCTACACCACGAAAGCCATCTTAGATTCAGGAGCCGGAGTAGCCATCGCTACCACCGCTTTATGGAAACGTTGGAGTAAGCCAGCACTCAAACCTACCAGGATGAAGCTACAAATGGCTGACGGGCACATAGAGAAACCATTGGGCTTACTAGAAGGAATATCTCTCACCACGTGTGGTGTAGAATTTGAACATACCTTTGCCATTTGTGATTTTAGTAAAAACCATGCATATGAGATGATATTGGGACGACCATTCATGCGTCAGTTGCAAATTGTACAAGATTGGGGAACTAATTCGTTGTACTTGCAACATTTAGGAGTGACTACCAAAGTCAATCTTAAAGACTATTCACATAAAGATGTACCCCCAATACAATGGAATACCATCCATAAGACACAAGTAGAAACAGAGTCCGTGCACTCATTAGAATCAGATCCTTCATGGTTGCACGAGGATACTCATTTATGGATGTGTAAAGTTGCAAAACAAGAGGAAGAAAGATTAGAAGCAAGGACCTTAGGTGCAGAACAACATCCACGAACCCTTCAAGATCCAGCTTACGCACCTGTAATATTCCCTGACGAAGAGTTTGAACCCCATGGTTGGGCAGAGATACTAGCAACCATGGATGTAGCCATCAATGAAGAACAATGGACACCCCACTGTGATGAGGATGGCTATGACATTTCAGTTTTCACGATAGAGCCAATCATGGGCGATGCAATTTTAGAAGAGTGTGAACATAACACTGATGCATTTGAGGATGCAAACGATTTTGATTTAGAATCAATTATCATGGACCCACCCTTTGCATCAGAGGAAGAATATTTTTACGAAGTAGAGACTCACACTCAGAGACACGAGGAAATTACGAATGAGGTGAGATTAGCCACGGAAGTGACTACTAAGAGTGAAGGCAAGAAAAGAAAGAAGAAAGAAACCATGTCAGAAAAAGAAGAATCTTTATTTGAAGTACCATAGAATTTCAAGAAATATGAAATTGAAGATAGAAGAATCATGGTACGAATGCCTAATAGGAAGGCGAATGACGGACAAGTATATGATAACCGAGAGAAAACCAAAAAAATAATAGTAGCCATAGAAGGAGAAGAAGAAAAATGTACATACATAGGGCATGATTTGACGACTGAAGAAGAAGATGAGTTAGTTGCCCTATTGCGTGAATATAGAGATGTGTTCGCTTGGAGTTACAAAGATTTGAAAGGAGTAGATCCAGATATATGCTCCCATAGAATCCCCATGACTCCAGATGCAAAACCTACGAAACAGAAACCATACACGTACAATGATAACTACGCTGCGAAGATTAAAGAGGAGATAGATCGGCTGATAGAAGCAGGATTCATTTACGAAATTGAGCATACCGAATGGGTATCCCCCATTGTGGTAGTGCCCAAGAAGAATGGAAAATTGCGTGTGTGTATTAATCTTAAAAAAGTTAATGCCGCCACAATTAGAGACAGTTATCCTCTTCCTATCACAGAACATCTATTGGAAAGAGTTGCGGGCAAGGAAGTTTACAGCTTTCTTGATGGATTTTCAGGCTATAATCAAGTAGCCATTGCTCCAGAAGATCAACACAAGACGGCTTTTGCCACTGAATGGGGCATATTTGCATTTCGTGTAATGCCCTTTGGCTTAACAAATGCACCCGCCACTTTCCAGCGACTCATGTGTCACGTTTTTAAGGAGTTCTTACGCAAGAGTTTGGAAGTTTATGTTGATGACATATGTGCTCATTCTAATGTAAGACAGACGCATATCCCAGAGTTAAGACAAATATTTGACAAATGTCGAGAATATCAGGTTTGCTTGAACCCAGAAAAATGCGTTTTCATGGTCAGGCAAGGCAAAATTCTAGGACACATTGTGTCAAAAAATGGAATCTCTACGGATGAAGAAAAGGTGAAGGTAATTGCAGAATTACCTAGACCAACTAATGTGAAGGAGGTACAGGCATTTATGGGCCATTGCGGATATTATAGGAGATTCATACACATGTATGCAATCATAGCCAAGCCATTGTACTCTCTTTTAACCAATTTTGAATGGACAGAAGAATGTGAAAATTCATTCAATGAACTTAAACGACGCTTGTGCTCAGCACCTATATTGACTACCCCAGATTGGAGTAAGCCATTCCATGTACATGTGGATGCATCCAATTACGCCATAGGATGTGTGTTAGCACAACCCACGAGTGAAGGTAACATAGATCTCCCCATAGCTTACGCGAGCAGACAATTGAATGCAGCAGAAAGAAATTACACCACTACGGAACGAGAAGGATTAGGGATGATCTACGCAGTAAAGAAGTTTAGGCACTACTTGTTGGCCAAAAAATTCAAGTTCTTTACAGATCATCAAGCCTTATTGTACCTAGTCAACAAACCATGTAACACGGGACGATTGATACGTTGGTTTCTATTACTCATGGAGTATGATTTTGAAGTGGTAGTGAGGAAAGGAAAGACACATCTTAGAGCTGACCACCTTTCAAGATTAACATCAGGAGAAGCTCCTCAAGGAGTAATGGATGATTTACCAGATGCATATTTGTTCAATCTTGAGATAGCACCAGAATGGGCTAAGTCTATAGTCCCTATTCTCACATACGGACCCAAGAACCCTAGGATAAAGATCAAAGAAGGAGAGATTACCAAGTCTCAGAGATACCAAATCTTAGCAGGAAGCATATATAAACAGGATAATCAAAAGATTCTTGCTTGTTGTGTAGATGAATCAGAACATGTGAATTGGTTGCAATTAGCACACATAGGTGCATTAAAGCAACATCATTCAAAACATCGAACATTACAGACTCTGCATAGACTAGGAGTATATTGGCCTTCAATGGAAGCAGATGTCTACAAGTTGTGTAAAGAATGCTATGATTGTTGTGGAAGACCACCAGTAGAGCATGCTACGTTATATCATGTGTCTCTCACACCAGACTGGAGTGAACCTTTAGTGACATACTTGAGGACGAACACCTTCCCTCAAGGAATGACCTTAGCTCGACAACGTAGTCTGGAGCAGGAAGCTCAAGACTATTCACTTATTGGCGATAATCTATACAAAAGAGGGCGAGATGGATATCTAAGACAATGTGTTCATGAAAGCGATTATCTGAGCATACTAGAGACTGCACATCAAGGTGTTGCAGGAGGTCATTTTGGACCCGATAGGATAATCAAAGCCATCCTCTTTGCAGGATTATGGTGGCCCACTCTTCACATGGATGCTCATACCTATGTTAAGAGATGTGATGTGTGCCAAAGAACTCAGTTTCCTACTCGCAGAGATGAAATGCCATTGAAACCCATGATGGGCGGACGTGCATTTTCTAAGTGGGGTATAGACTTTGTAGGACCCATTAACCCCCCTGCAAAAGGTACACATGCGGAATACATTATTGTTGCCACAGATTATCTTACAAAATGGGTAGAGGCAAAAGCCACAAAAAAGAATGATGCACACACGACTGCAAAATTCTTATTTGAAAATGTCTTTACAAGATATGGATTGCCTATAGAGTTAGTGAGCGATCGAGGAACTCACTTTCTAAACCAAGTCATTGAATATTTGTTACAGGATTTTATGGTGATCCACAAGAAATCTGCACCATATCATCCTCAGGCCAATGGTCAGGCTGAAAGCACTAATAAGATCCTTTGTAATGTACTGACGAAACTCGTGAACAACAAACGTTCAGATTGGGACAAACAGTTACACCACGCTGTTTGGGCATATCGAGTGGCCTACAAGACCGTACTCAATGCAACTCCCTTTCAGATGGTTTTTGGTCAGAATGCTGTGCTTCCTTTGGACTTCTTGATACCGACCCTTAAGGTTGCACAAGAACATCAGTGGACCGGCCATGAATTATCAAGAAGAATAATGGACTTGGAACGATTAGGAGAAACCAGGCTAAAAGCAGCAGCAGGAATATATGCAGCGAAGAAGCGACAGAAAGCATATTTTGACGCACATGTGAAGGATAAAGGCCTAAAAGAAGGAGATTTAGTTCTAGTATATACGCTGAAACAACACGCACGGAAGTTAGAAAAGCGAGGTTATGGACCTATGATCATTAACAGACTCTCGACAAGTGGAGCAGTACAGTTAGCCACCTTAGAAGGAAACATAATGCCTAATTATATTAGTGGATGTAGAGTCAGGTTATATCAGGAACCTCTTACGGAGGATATGCTTAGACGACTCACGTTGGCAAAGAAGCGTAAGGAGGAAGAAAATAGAATACGAGCGGAAGCTCAGGCTGAAGCAATAGAACGCATTAAGCGCATGAAGTTAAGAAGACAAGGACTAGGGAGAGAACATTATAACCATATGGAAACTACACCCAGATACCCCATGGCCATGTGTCAAGTAAAGTCAACCACTCATCCTAGTATAGTGGACAGGAGACCATTCATTACAGTTAGGCTAGAGCACGGTAATCCTTGCCAAGAGCTCAGGGCTTTAATTGACTCAGGTGCTGCGACTAGTGCTATTAGGTGGTCCCACTATAAGGATTCAGGAATAGAAATGCGGCCAATTGAGGCATACCTCATAGGGCTAGGAGGCATGGAAACCCCTTGCATGGGTGAGGTGGACCTTCCTATCCTCATTAAGGATGTAACCATGACAGCGAAGCTACTAGTGTGCCATGATGACGACCTGATAAAACCCCTAATCCTTGGCCAAGATTGGCTATACGATCACTCAGTGGACCTAAATCTTAGACAAGGCTCCTTACAAATTGGAACCTTAGAGCAGAAGCGAATGATACCCCTTGACTTCCCTAACGGCATTCCGCCTGACGGTTGTGACCCTAGACCCTATGAAACACATGCGACGGAAGACCAAAAGATCTTTAATCAGCTCAGTCAAGTTACGTCTACACCAACCCACTCGGGATTGGCCATGGACAGTTGTCTATCAGAAGGACGACACGAGATCTTCCCTGGGACTTCCTGCAAACTAGAAGCGGCAGCTACCCAACCGCTAGGGCAGATGGACACAATCAGCGGTCAGGTGGGCTGCATCAGCGGCCAAATGAGCACGACACCCTGCGGTGCTCATCCTTCCAAACTTGTTGCGGACTGGCCTAGATTAAAGTTAAAGAACGCATCACTTCCTAATGGGCAGGTCACGCAAGTGTTGGATCTCCCTTCTTTTCCAAAGCAGAGTGTCCAAAGGACCTCTCAAACTCAACCACGGAGGAGTCGACCACAACAGAGGAACCAAGATCGACGACACCACCAGATAAGGCAAAGACGGCAGCAGTATCAACATCATAGAACAAGCGGCACGAGACAAATATGGGTGCCAAAAGGACAGCAACCACAGCCTATCAGCAACACTGCAGAAGAGAGCAGGACAAAGTTTCAACAAAAGCAGAGTCAGCAGACAAAGTCCTCTCGATCTTCTTCTACAAGCATCAATACTCGACAAATTTGGATCGCCAAGAAATATCTTACCCATAGACCCACACCCACGCAGATTTGGGTACCCAAACAATGTATTATATTTCAACCCTCAAGCCATGTAATATATACCCCTCAGAAACCTTTTCATCCTTCAAAACCACCAAACCCGATACCGCTTTTTGTTCCTCAGCAGAAACCCACCACCCACTCAAAGACTCTTTGGAAATGGATACCGAAGCCTGTCCAACCGTCTTCCCCTAACCCATTGTCTAACTACCCCCCGACTAACATACAACCTTGTGATAAATCACTAACCTTTAAACCTGGTATAAATTCACCCACCATCATCACACGTCACTCATAATCTAATCTCATCCAGGAATGTATGCATAATCTGAAACGTGTAGGTGTCTAGAGACCTGCACTAGTGCTGCAAGAAGCATTACATCCATCACATCACAGCACTTGGCTACACGGGTTACGCATCAGTTATGGAAAGGGATTGCGGTCTCACTTTATTGGGATCATAATTAATTTCCATGCTAATGTGTTAATCTTTTGTAGCAGATCTTTCTCATAGCGCACCAGTCATTATGCAAACCGACGAAGGACCATCAGGAGCAGGCCCCAGCGTAGCTGCAGTGCCCCTCAATGTGTTACGAGCAGAATCCCACCCGACTGCTCCACCGCCAGAATTCCAAGGATTTCCAGGGCCCATGCCGATCGACAACCCACCTATGGGCTACACAGAAAAGATACATCGTAACTCTCACTGGTTTCAAGGACTTGCAGGACCCTTGGCGGACGCAGATTTTATATTTGAATCCAATTTGACGTTTGATGACCGCACTTGGGGAAAATACCAATTCTTCTCCAGAGAGTTCGAAGCCCTACAGAACACCCAGGACTTAACTCACGTTTGGGCCAGAGCCGGTTTCACAGAGTATTTCAGTGATCCTCTGCCCAAACCCGACTTTTATAGGTGTTATTATTTAATCACTACGTTGCGGGCCTCAGAGAATAAGGATATCCCAGGAACTTTTATTTTGCCCTCTTTAGTGGACGATCCACCTTACAAAAGGTTTTACCTCTCAAAGGATTTAATCAGAGCTGCCATCAAGATTCATGGCACCCACACGCCCACAGATCGAGAAAGATTAATTCCGGACCCTATGAAACGTGGGGATGTCACTAAGTGGGAGGAGATCTCAGCAATTACACCTGAGCTGTCAAAGCCGCTACGGATATGCATGCAACATTTTGCATTCCCCGCTCAGGACAGATTTACCATGCCACATAAGAGAATATGGTTTGGTTTGTACTTGGCATGTACGGGACCTCAAACGGTTGATCTGGCGAGCTGGATCATTGATCAAATGTATTTGGCACAACAAAGATGGGAACGCAAGAAAGTGCTTAATGGATGTTGTGCGCTCACAAGAATTGTTTATATGTGCTTGGCCTATGATTTGCCAATTGAACGTGCATTAACAGGAGAAGAGCTGAAGGCATTCAAAGGAACGACGAAGAAAGCCAGGAAGCCCAGCCGAGCACGGGCAGGTAAGCGCATGAGAGGCACCATTCCTTGCCTCCAAGTGCCAGAGTCACCATCACCACAACCCTCCCCAGCACAATCACCGACAGAAGCCGCTCCCACAGTGCAACCTATTCGCATAAGGTTGTCTAGACCAGTGGTCACGGAGGGCACTACTAGTACCGTTGCACCTCAGGCAGCTGCAACCACAGAACCCACCACCACGACAGCAGAAGCTCCCACCACTATTGGTGCGGAAGCCTTTTCTTTCCCATTACCACACATGGAGGCAGAACCAATAAACACAACATTCGATTTTGAGATGCCGGATGCATTCTCAAATGAGTTCCAGTTTTCAGAAGGACAGTTCTTTTCTCAAGAATATGAAAGACCTAGCTACCCTGCCACACCTAGGGATCAGCCACAAGGACAGGTCGTATCCAGCTCTGAAGATGAAAGAACAGCCACAGATGACGATGAAGGTGATGACGAAGCCAGCCAAGGCACTCACAATTCCCAAGAGCATGAGCAGACAGATGGCCAAGGCCCACAAACGGACACACATGGTGATACAAGTACCCATGAAGAGGAAACTTACGAAGCAGCAGCGTACACACTGGCAATTAAAAAGCTGTATAGAACTATGGAAAAAGTTTGGGCACGCAGAAAAATGACCGAGGAAGAGAGTCAAGCCATAATAGAACAGGAACTGGTCACAGGCGGATTCGAAGACGCATACATCAAAGGATTCCGCGAGTTAGTCAAATCAGTAGGCTCCAACGAAGCACTCAGGTACTTGCAAAGAAAGCCACTACCACAATTTGACCCCCGCAGAATACGACTCCTTTCAAAGCCCGGCGAATACATTCGTGTACCAATCGGAGGACAATCTTCTGAACAAGCCAGGGAGGCACGCCTCATCCCCGAAAGTTCTTTGGCCGGAGAAACCATCTTGGTAGATTCCCCACCCCGCGCTACAACTATATATACCTCAGTAGTCACCGAAGTACCGACCACACCAACCGCTCCCCCATCACCGCCTGTCCATCCAGCCTCCCCTCTTAGCCCTCCTTCCCCCAGACCAACATTTTCTTTCGCCGGTGGCGTAGCAGAAACCGTCTTTACGACCATTCAACCCACCATTCCTATACCCATTAGACCTAGTATACCCCCTCACACGTCCACCTTTCCATTTAACCCATTCCTCCATCCGGCTTTTCAACCCTCCCCCACAACTCCACGACCCCTTTTTCCATTTCCACCGCCATTAACCTTCTCCCCCGTCTCACCTTCCCGACCCACTGTAACCCCTATGTCCCCTTTCCACCAAGCGGCTCCAGCCAGCCCCCCTGTAAATTATCCCTCAACCTTTGTAAATCTCGTATTTACACCAGCACCAGCACCCAGTGTAACACCCATATTCACGGTCACCGCACTAGACACGTCCACTGACATGGACATCTCACCAACCACTGCACCATCGCTCACTTCACTCACGGCACAAACATTCTTAGGCACATCACAATTTTCAACAATCACCACATCATCCACCTTCCCATCCCCATTCCCCGTTCCCATTGCATCCACACCAACTGCATCTTCATTTAGCACCCCATTGATACTATCACCCATTGTAGATAATGCATTCCGACAAATGTTCATGTGTATGACACAAGTACGAGATGAATTCACATCTCTCGGCGATAATTATCAGCAGCTGCAGAGGACAACCAATGACTTACAGTCGCAGCTTAATTTATTGTCTATAGAGAATGCCTCCCTGAACACCCGCTACCAGGAATTACGCGAGGCCTATCACAAATTAGAGCTAGAAAGAGAAGAAAAGACCAAGGAAGCCACTGCTGACTTGGATAATTTATTAAGAGCCCAGACAGTCCGCAATGCAACGTTAACACGAAACATGGGCTTACTAAGAAGACACCTAGCCGCAGCAAAAGAGGAGAACCAGAGACTCCAAGAACAGAATAGAGAGAATTTAGAAGCGGCATTGGACCATCCAGAACAACCATTAAGTCCTAGTAGATTCAAGGCAATCCCATCCGAATCGATGCGGATGTTGCTAGATGACCATGTTCGACTGCTAGAGGACTATGATCGAATGAACGAAGAGCATCAGAAGCTAAAAGAAGATCACAAGCTACTACAGCTCAGAGAACCGGCACCACAACAAGTACAAGTAGCAGCAGAAGTACCAGAACCTGTGGACCCCTCCCCTGACCTCATAGAGGAACTCAACGCATTACGGGCCCAGGTAACCACACTCCAATCACGCATAGATGTATATGAAGCACCACCACGGCCTGACTCCCCACCGGAGATCCCAGCTGACGACGAGAACATAACCATTCCGGTGGAGGAAACATTTGAAGAAGCGTACGAGCCACAACCCATCCCAGGCGGACGCGTCACGGCCGAAGGTCAGATGACGTACGAACTTCCGACCCCCGCATGGATGAAAACTGTTGAGGAAATAGGAACAACGCACTCAGCTAGAGTCGAGGCCCAGCTACATGCAATGGCCATGATCGAAGAAAGAATTTTGCAATCTCCCTACTTTGCTCAATTGGCCCCACGCAGGTACATATCTGGGCATGAACTTCAATACAAACCATACTTCATGCTAATGGCCGAATACCAGCTGGCCATAGAGAAGCGAACTGGCAAGAAGCCCTCACATGCAACTCAATTTGAGCCTGAAGACTTGCCACTGGATGCGCAACAAGGCACTATTTATCAACCAGATTGGCGTACACGTCTTTTACAAGAGTACCCTGAAATGATGAGCACATGGGTTAAGGCACCTTTACATTTAAAGTATAATCCGTGCTGGGGACCAGTGCCACGACGCCGCTCCTGGACTGCCTTTGCTATCAAAGTACAAAACAATAAGCAGTGCCAAGACTGGCTGAACTACCCATATTTCAGGCCACCTACAGGACCACCGACAATTGGCTACATGATGGCAACGATTCGTCACTGGCTCCCTCGCTTGAGATATATGGACGATATAGCAGCGCATATGACTGTCAAGATATTTGACATGATGCAAATGATATTTAAAGTCTTCCGGCGAGTCAAAGCACCACATGTTAATACCCCGGGCTTTGAGCATGGCAACTTGGATCTCGCATATGACCTGAGTACGACGCCATCGCTCCGGGTGTGTTATGCCTGGCATTGCAGAGTCAAGTACTTACCGGCGTGCTACAAGCAGACATTCGAAGAAATGTTCACAACCGGCTTTTGGGAATACCACTCTGAAGTGTTCATCAGCAGGCCGACTCACTTATTGCAATTATTTGCCTGCGAACAGTTGGTGTATTCCACGCATTACAGACTCCCACCATCCGACGAACCGCAACCAATAGATTGGGAGAAACTCGAGGCTGATCTGGCCCGAGGTATTCGAGTATCTGAGCACACCCTCGCTCACGACCTCCTACAAAACTACATCCGGCAGACCGCACAACAAGGTTCTGTCAGGGACGACAGAAGCGAGAGGGAGGGGGGTGTTGGAAGCAGCCAGAGGCACAGACGACGCGGAAGCATGTAACAACGGAGCAGGGAGCCAGTCGGATCATTTTTCAAACAACTATGTTTTTATTACCTTTTCAAACATCCAACAGTGATTTTCATCACTCTTGTAACATATGTAATATAGACAAAATCCCATTTTCTAAATTCATAGCTCCATTTTGTGCAAGCCGAGGAGTCCTCGAGCTTGAGGAGCTTAGGTAGAATGCGCGTACCAATTTTCGTTATTTTTAGACATCGTTTACCCTTCCAAATAGCCTCTAGGACCTATTTTTTAACTATGCCGGTCACTAGATGTGAAACCGGTCAAAACTAGTCTAGAAACTATAAAAAGAGCTAGAGAGCTCATTTTTGAGGTTGGTTCATGTTGGCTAGTGTGAGCTTAGAGCTAGTTTGAGCTTGTAAGAGTGTTCTTGAGTAATAGAGCTATTTTCCCACCTTCCATTGTGTCTTGCTTGTCTCTTCATTGTGTGTGTGTATGTGTGTGTGCATCTTTGTGCTTCTCACCTTCACTCTCACTTCATCTCACATTCACGATCTTCATATCACTCCTATCTCTTCCGCGGATTGACATTAAGGAGGTGGAGCTTCTTAACGTGGTTCTCACCATTGTGCTAGAGCAACAACCCATATCACAAGCAAGAGGAGAAAGCCACAATGCTTCCTTACATGCCTCACTTGTTGCAACATACTCTGCTTCTGTGGTGGAAACAGTTGTACATTCTTGAAGACGAGATCTCCAAGAGATAGCACCTCCGGCAAAATGAAAAATGTACCCTGATGTAGACTTAGGATTGTCTACACAACCAGCATAGTCAGAATCTATGTAACCAATAATGGATGCTTTCATTCTACCTAAGCATAGACACTTGTCCTTAGTGCCACTCAGATATCTCAAAATCATCTTGACTGCTTCCCAATGTTTCTTGCTAGGATTAGACATATATATGCTCACAACTCCCACTGCAAATGCAATGTCTGGTCTCGTAGCTCCCATAGCGTACATGAGACTACCAACAGCAGACTGATAGGGAATTTTGGTCATGAATTCCTTTTCCTCATCTGATTTGAGGCAGTCATCCTTGCTCAATTTCACATATGTGGGTAAAGGTGTACTCGATGCCTTTCCACCCTGCATATTGAACCGGTGAAGTACTTTGGATATGTACTCACTTTGAGACAAGTATATGCATCTTTTACTCCTATCACGAGTAATGGGCACGCCAAGAATATGTTTGGGATCCCCCAAATCCTTCATATCAAATGTCTAACTCAACTTCTTTTTGAGAATTAACAAATCATAAGAGGACTTCCCAGCAATCAACATATCATCAACGTAAAGTATCAAGCATATCAAGCTGCCATCAGAGCATCTCTTTGTGTAGAGACAATGATCCTCATTGCTCCGAGAATAGCCTTGGGACTTCATAAAAGCATCAAACTTTTAGTACCATTGTCTAGGAGACTGTTTAAGTCCATATAAGCTCTTCTTGAGCTTACAAACTAGACTTTCCTTGCCAGGAACTACATAACCCTCTGGTTGTTCCATATAGATCTCATATGTAAGATCTCCATGCAAGAAATCTGTTTTCACATCCATTTGGACTAGCTCTAAGTCCTCCATTGCAACGAATCCAAGCAACATGCGCAAAGTAGTCATCTTGACCACTGGAGAGAAGATTTCCCGAAAATCAACACCATGTTGTTGTTTAAAACCCTTTGCAACAAGTCGTGCTTTATATTTTGGAGTAGCACTATCTGATGTGAATTTCAGCTTATATACCCATTTACATGGTAAAGCTTTCCTACACTTTGGCAAAGGTACTAAGTCCCAAGTACCATTCTTATGAATAGAATCCAACTCTCTTCATGGCACTCTCCCACTTGCAATGATCCTCTGTCTGCATAGCCTCTTTGTAGCAAGAAGGCTCACCTGCATCTGTTAGCATAACAAAATCTAAACATGGAACATATCTATCAGGTGGATGTGAGACACGTGTAGAACGTCTCAATGGTTGCTGAACAGGAACATGTGCAAACTGATCTGAATGGACATTCTCTTGAACATCCCTATGTGTAGCATTTTTATGCATGCTAACCGGAGGACTAGTATCCTCAAACACCACTCTTCTCACTTCAACCTCCTTAATGGACTGTTTATGCATCTTAGACTCATTAAAAATGACATCACTACTTCTGATCACTGACCGTGTTTCAGGATCCCATAAGCGATATCCAAATTGTCCTTCTCGACCATATCCAAGAAAAATGCATTTCTTTGACTTATGGTCCAACTTTTGTCTAAGATTCTTGGGTATATGAACATATGCTTCACACCCAAAAACTCAAAGATGATCATAATATGGTGGTTTCCCTATCCATAACTCTTGTGCCACTTTCAAACCTTTGGCAGTACTAGGTGAAAGGTTAATCACATGAACTGCAGTCAATACTGCTTCTGCCCAAAAACCTTGTGAGAGGTTTGCATGATGCAACATAGAGACTACTCTATCCTGAATAGTTCTATTCATCCTCTCAGCTACACCATTCTGTACTGGGGTATAAGGAGCTGTAAACTCTCTATGAATCCCTCTAGACTGACAGAAAAGGCTGAATTCATGTGAGGTATACTCACCCCCATTATCTGAACGTAAAGCCTTAAACTTAGTTCCTTTTTCAGTCTCAACTGAAGCAAGCCATTTTCTGAAAGTAGGGAATACATCATCCTTTGATTTGATAGGATATACCCAGACTTTTCTAGTAGCATCATCTATGAAAGTGACAAAGTAAAGAGAACCACCTAAGGACCTAGTGGGCATAGGACCACACACATCTGTATGAACGAGATCTAAATGCTGAATTGAAGAGTCAATGTGCATTCTATGCACATTTTTGGTTTGCTTTCCATATTGACAATGCTCACAAAATGAAAAATCAGAGAAAGATAACACAGGTAAGTAGCCAGAACGAGAAAGATTTTCCATTCCACTATGAAATATATGGCCCAAACGACCATGCCAAATACAAGCCATAGGCTGTTCAATAACAGATAACAAGTGTTCTTTCTGTGATACAAATAAAGGATAAAGTGAGCCAACTTTGCTTCCTTTTGCAATAACCATATTGCCCTTTGATATACGAAAGGACTGAGCATAGAAGACCACCTTGTAACCAAGGTCATCAAGTTGACCAACTGACATCAAACTGCGTGATAACTAAGGTACATGGCGTACATTATGCATAGTAAATTTTGAACCATCCATGAACTGCACAACCACATCTCCAATCCCCACAACATCACACTGGTAAGAGTCACCAAGTCTCATGGTACCAAGAGACTTTGCTGCATAATTAGAGAACCGTTCTCTATGTGGTGTCACAGCCAAGATATGCATGAGCTACCAAGCATGAAGCAAAAACCACTAGTGGACACACGAGCGTCATAGAAGCCAACCCAATTAGAGTCAGAAAAAGCATGCAAATCTGGCAGTAGTGATTCCCCCTTGGGATAAAACAAAACAAGTAGTCGGGTACCACTCAAGTAGCGAAAGATGCGCTTAACCGCTTGCCAATGCTTGACTCCTAGGAAATGCATAAACATGCTCATCTGCGAGACAGAAAACTGAATATATGATCGAGTAATGCATAAGTAAATCAAGCATCCAACAACTTGTTGATAGAGAACAGCATCAAATGCATCTCCAGCATCATGAAGACTCGGTCATAAACCTGTCTCCATAGGAGTGGCAATAGGTTTACAGTCTTCAAGGCCAAAACACTGCAATAATGTGTCAATATATTTCGTTTGACACAAAGCCATTCCACCATCAACGTGCATAAACTGAATGCCTAAATAGTGATGCAAATGCCTCAAATCAGACATCTCAAATGAGGCATGCAAATCAGCCTTAAAATCAGCAATATGCCTCTCATGAGGACCAGTGAGCAGCATGTCATCAACATAAACCACAATGATCAGAAGTACATCATTAGCACGCTTAACATATAAGGTGCTTTTAGTTGGACTGTTCTCAAAACCATGTGCAATCAGATAGGCATGTATCTTTTCATACCAAGCCCTTTTTGCACAAAGCCACGGGGCTGAAAAACATACACTTCTTCATGCAAGTCACAATTTAGAAATGTTGCTTTGATATCCAACTAATGTACATCTAGCTGCAAGTGCACAGATGCCACAAACAGTAGTCATTCGGCAAGTAGATGCAAAGGACTCATTAAAGTCAATGCCTCTTTCCTACGCATAACCCTTTCCAACAAGCCGAGCCTTATACCTGTCAACTATTCCATCAGGTTTAGGCTTCAGCTTGTATACCCACTTTGTGCCAATGGCCTTCTTGCCAGGAGGCAAGTCACATAAGGACCAAGTACCATTCTTCATTATGGCATCATATTCAGATTGCATTGTAGCCATCCAATGTTCAGAATTTTGTGATTCATCAAACGAAATAGGTTCAGTCTCATCACAGAGACTAGAGGCAGCCATAGCATAGCAATCTGATGCAAAAGAGGCACTATGAGAGCCTGATCCAGTATGATATGATAGAGGTGCATCTAATTTGTTGTCACGCAAAGTCTACACCAGCCATTTTGGCATAGATTTAGCCTACTCAATATCAGCTCTCTCATCAACAAGTGCATCATGTAAATCTGCATCAGAAATGGAATGATCTACATAATCACATGAAACTTGCAAAGGCTAAGAAGTTACCTCATTAGGACCAGCACTAGACTGTCCACCTATAAAAAGCGGAAGCAAAGTATCATACATGTCTTTGGAGCTAACAGATGTCTCCTTAGTACATGAAAGCAATGGCTGAATAGCATCTTCCACAAAAACAACATCACAGCTAAACAAAATGTGTTTAGTCTATGGATGATATAGACGATAGCCTTTACTTTCAGAACTATACCCAACAAAAATACATTTTGCTGCTTTATCATCCAATTTTCTGCGATGTTGTTCAAGCACTAATGCATATGCCAGACAACCAAAAACACGTAGATGAGCAACAGATGGCTTGCGATCATGCCAAGCCTCATATGGAGTGATAGACTACAGTGCTTTAGTGGGACACCTGTTAAGTACATATGTTGCACACATAAAAGCCTCTAGCCAAAAGCTATGTGGTAAGACTTGACTCTTGACCATACACCTCGCCATCTCCATGAGTAACCTCTTCTTCCGTTCAGCAACTCCATTTTGTTGAGGTGTATATAACACTGTACACTGGTGTTTTATTTTGAGCATGTGTTGTTACATGTCATTATGATGCTTCGTTGCATTTTAAATGTATGGTTTTGAATGAGGCTGATTCGGATTGGTTCTTTGATAATGGTGCTTCAAAGCACATAACATCATGCAAAATATTTTTTGCCTCTTTAAAAGATGCACCAAAAGGAGGACATGTGGTGTGTGCAAACAATGCCTCTTATCCTATCATTGGAGTAGGAGAAATTGAGCTTACGGCTGCAAATGGAGGTGTGATTCTCTTGAAAAATGCATTGTATGTGCCCGATATAAAGAAGAGCTTAATTTCAGTTCCGTTGATTGCCAAAGCTGGACTTCATGTACACTTTGTTGATGATAAGTGTATGGTTCATGATTTCAGCAATGGTGATGTTATCATGATGTCCGGTACATTATGTAATGGTTTGTATCGCATGGATACATACAAGAGGGCTGCCTCTGAATGCCTTGGTTGCTCATACTTCTTCCATGGCTGAAATGGAGCTTTGGCATGCTCATTTTGGTCACTTGAACTTCAATAGTTTGCTTTATTTGCAAAAGAAGGACATGGTTATTGGTTTGCCTACACTTGAGTCCATTGAAAAGCATGCATGTGAAGGTTGCATTCTTGGAAAAATGCATCGTGCTTCTTTTCCAAAAGATATTCATACACACACTGCAAGAAAATTGTAGCTTGTTCATAGTGATGTATGTGGTCCCATCAAGACTCCATCTTTTGGGAGGCATGTATATTTTGTTACCTTCATTGATGATGCTACTCACCATACATGGGTGTATCCTATGATGCAAAGAATGAGGTATTTTCTTGCTTCAAAGCATTTTTCGCCATGGCAGAAAATTTTTCTTCACAAAAGCTTTTGACTCTACACACGGATCGTGGTGGTGAATACATGTCACATGAGTTTAATTCTTTTCTTTGTGAAAGAGGTATTTCACACCAATGTACAGTGCCATATTCACCTCAACAAAATGGTGTTGCCGAGCATAAAAATAGAACTCTTCTTGAAATGACACGATGTATGGTTAAAGGAAACATCTTCCTGATAAGTTTTGGATGGAAGCAGTCATGTGTGCAAATTATGTGTTGAAAAAAGCATTGAGAGTCATCACTCCTTATGAGGCTTGGAATGTTCATAAGCCTATGGTTAGTCATATGCGTGTGTTTGGTTGTTTGGCATATGCTCTTGTGCCATCACAACAACGTCACAAACTTGATGACAAGGCAAAGAAATGTATATTTGTTGGTTATAGTGCTGAAAGTAAGGGATATCATTTGTACCATCCATTGACGAACACAATTATTGTGAGTCAAGATGCGGTATTTGCTGAAAATTCAGTTTTCCCTCTACTTGAATGCAAAAAACAGCCAACAGTTAGCTCACACGATGTGTTCGATACACTCATGCCTTTGTTCCAAAATGGTGCGCTTGAAATGTTCTAGTAATGTACATCTATGTTATAGGGTTTTCTTGGACGATTGGTTACGAGATTTATTGACTTTCCATGGTTCCCTTATGGGATTGCAAGAGTTGATTATGGGTTTATACATTATGTTCATATATGGTATGGACTAGGACTACCTAGAAACTAAGAGCTTGGGGTCAGCAGTTTGAGCTCGCAAACAGGTCTTAGGCACCCGTATTTGAAGGATATTAGGGTTAGCCTTCATTGACCTCTTTGGTAGCCATATGTGGAGTACTCTAGGTGGTTGTTATCTTCTTTGCTTTGTTTCTCATCTCCTCACTTTTTGCTTCTGTTTCTCAGTTGATGGCTTTGAATTCGCTGGAGCAATTGATTGCTCACCCTTCCGCACCCAAATATGCTTCATTATTGGGACATGTGTGTTTGTACATGGCCTTATTCATTTTCTTGGTTCATGATTCTACTTTTGTTTGTTTGCATGCCCCCTTGTTTGAGTTTTCAATATGAAACTCATATTTGGAATAAAAGAGAGATCCACAAGTAGCCTAATTTGTTCTTCAAAGTGCAAAATCTTTTGCATAACAGATCTCGAAACACACGCATCATCTTTATCTTCAAGGTTAGACTTGGAAGAACTAAGAGCCTGTGTGGAATTGTGACCATTGGTCTCACTAGTTGCTAATTCGATTGTAATGCGCTTCTCTGTTACCCAAACTTGAAGAAGATGACTTTTGAGTTTTAAGTTGACCACATGATCATAGATCTAGTCTTGACCTAAGATTAAAGATTCAATGAGATCTTTATCATGAAACACTAGTAATTTCATTTTCATGGGGACATCTTGTATCAGGATGGGAACTTCCACCTTGCCCATGCAAGGGGTTTCCACACCTCCTAATCCTATGAGGTATGCTTCAATTGGATTCAAGTGTAATTTCATCATCTGACAAAAAAAAATGTGATGGCACTAGTAGAAGCTCTTGAATCAATTAGGGCTCTAATCATCTTGAATGTAGTGACTTATCCTAGATCAACTCAGATAAATGGTTGTCTATCGACTATACTAGGAGAGGTATTCCTCTTACGTTGGCACATTGCCATGTGAAATCTAGGGGAATCAGAGTGGGGAAGAACATTCACAAGATGAATCCTTTAAATGTCATTGTTTCTAACCTGGCTTAAGCCCTATCATCTTAATTTCATTCATTTAATGCATTCTAGAGCTTTAGCCTATGCCTCTTCTCATATTCTCTTCTCTCCTCTTTATGTTACTTGGCCACGTTGAGTCATCTAAGCATGTCCTATGTCAAGGGCTCTTGATAAAGCTTGACTCGGCAGCCACTTATGTAATTTGGCAACATGTCTCCTCCTAGAGTGGATAATTGCACCACACTAGTCATCAATATCCTATTGATGATCATAGGCCCATACCACGTTTCTCTAGTATTCAAGCATGTTGCTTCAATGTGTATACCAAGACTAAGTCTTCGATTTTCAAGCCTTTACCTTTAACATGTGAATCAAAATACGCCTTCTGTCTCTTTTTTGCCACATATATTCCTAATTCTATGCCCATTTTGGTCTCTCGTAAGCATTCTAGGTCCATGATCATGGACGATAGCTCATGGCTTGTCCATTGATGCTCTTGTGCAACCTTTAGGGTGGGTATCAAAAAGTCTAATTTGGTCAAAAACCATTTGAAAGGGAGTGGTATTAAGCATTATTTTATAGGCCACTCGATATGCCCAAACAGCGTGATGTAACTATTTGTCCCAATCAAAGTGTTTGTTGTTTACTAGCTTAGTCAATACATTACACAGGATCTTGTTCATACTTTCAACTTGTCCATTTTCCTCTGGGTGGTATGGTGCTGATTTCTTATGAATTACCATGAAATCTTATAATAGATATTGTTGGAAGTGAGGTAGGCCCTTAAGCTCATGTCACAGGTCCATGGTTCCATAGTTCCAGTCATGTACAACATTAATTCCAGCAATCTTCCATATTGACAAAACATGAACATACCACAACTTAATCATACAGATGAGATAAAGATAGAGAAAGAATAGACAACATGTGTAAGGTGTTACGTAAGCCATCGCTTACTCATAGTATCATATATACCAATGTTCAATGTACAATGTGGCAGCAAAACTCTCAACCACTCTATGTGATGAGAAATAGATGAATGAGTGAATGTACAATGTAACAAACATATTCAGATGTATGGGCAGTAATCTGAATATACATGAGATGTGTGACCTTATAGGTTATAGAAGAGTGAATATGAGTGACTGAAAGAGGAAGGATCAGTATGAAACTGATAGTCAACAAACCCTCATCTCAACTTTGGCTATGGAAGACCCTAAGTCAGATACGTGTGTGAAAAGATCACATACTTATAAGTAGCATAGAATGCTAACAAGTTTGCTGCTAGAAATCCTCAAACTCATGTGAACACACCTTCTTAAACACCTCATCAAATATGCATAAAGCATATACGTACTGTTTCTCTTGTACCTATGCCGAATAGGACTCCTTCTGATATGAACGCCACGGCCTCCATAAACTTCAAGTAGTACCTGTATGCATAAAGAGAATATGTACCTGAATACTTAACATAAGATGTAAATCTTATGTTAAACACCATCCAATGTCTTTGAAGTAGCCCGACATCTTCTTGTAGAAGACAATCTTCAACCTAATATCTTCCTGTAGAAGATAATCTTCAAATACACCATGTAGATGGTCGATCCTCACCATCAAGCTGCTAATGACCAAGTCTTCTTTCCATGAACAAGAGATAACCTCCTCTCCATGAGGTAGAGTGTGAGCACACCCTTCATCTTCTCCAAGAAGAATCACCAAGAAGAACTCCATAGCTTCTCCTCAACATGCTTCAAGTTAGCACCATGGCTGTCCCATGTGCTAGAAGAAACACCACCTCTTTTGAGGTCCAAGCACCAAGGCTTGTGTTGAAAACTAGGTGAAGGATAATTAGAACAATGAGCTTGACCTTCTTATATAGGATGTTCTCCCCTCAAAAGCTACTCTAAAAAACACTACGATCGCTAATAAAGCAAGATCGGAAAACACGTTCGCTAGTCGTATTCGAAAAGCATAAAACTTCATCGCGATCCATTCGCTGTCCAAATTTGATTTAATTAAAATCAAAAACGTATGAAAATCTTTCGCGCTGCCGGCTAGGAGATTCGAACTCTGGTAGATGTGTTAGGAGGTTTATGACTTAGCCACGTCTCTGTTTTCTTTTGCTTGTACAAGAGTTGACAAAAGCACCTACACGTGCTGGTGCGTTTCCTTATACAAAGACTAGTAAAAGACTCTACATATCCGGTTGGCACCCGTCAGCTTGTATTCTTGTAGGAGGGAGTATAAAAGCTTGTACACATCTTGTAAACTCTGGATAAAATGGATCAATAGGAACATTTTTTTCCAACAGATATCTCATTCAAGAAGTGAGTTTCTCGATCCCTCACTGTTGTAGTATGCCGTTGGGAGCCAAGACCCACACCACCTTGCATGGAAGAAAGAAGGAAGGCTCAAGAAGGACTCTCCTTTCATCCACCCCATCCTCCAACATGTTCAAGCCATTGGCCATCAGCCCGCACCTATGCCACATGCTTGAAAATATGGAGCAATGGGAGTCAAGGATCCTAGTCACATATGTAAAATACAAAATAATTGCAACACTCTACTTACACACATAGGAAATGCTAGCATGCACACACACCTCACTCTCTCACACTCTAAGACTAAATACACATATGTACAAAGCCTTAAGAGAAAAGAGAGTTCTTCCATTGAAGGGATTTTACATGAGAGAACGACCAAAAGCTCCCCTCTTACAAGAAATGAGCCTCTATATATAGGCTAAGCACATTCTCCCATGTGCTCTTTTTGACTATTCAAAAAGGAGCACATGCCTAACTACCATATCTCAAAAGGATCTTTTCAAATATTCCCTAGCAACCAAATCTCCAAAAGAATACGTGTGGGATTTTTCTTGACTTCTACCAAAAGGATGGATATTTACATGCTTGCAAAAGCCTTACTTTAGGAGAAATATTAAAAAGTGTCTGAGGTAGTTCTCATGTGAAACTCTAAGTATATACAAAAAGAGGGTTCCTATGCACAAATAAGATGTGTGCATACCCAATACTCAACACCCTCCTCCCCCTGGACTTTGTCGTCTTCGACAAAGCTAAGAGAAGGGGATCATACATAGCTGAACTGTTTTGAGTCTTCAAATCTTGAAATCTGCAGCCCTTCAAGTCTTCAGGTCTTCAGGTCTTCAATGTTGAGCGACACAATCCCCTTGGGGGGCAGTCAGCCCAACCATGTAAACAGTAGCCTCTGTTGCCAAATATGTAGCAATCCCTCTGAGCAAGTCTTTAGAGGACCTAAAAACTGCGAGTCCAAAAACTTCGTGTGCATACACAACCATTGCAAACAAGACAGCAAGAAAGGGCACGTCTTAGGATAGCACTTCTAACATCAAAAATGTACCAAGCTTCCCACAGGATGGCTAGGAAAGTGGACACAATCCCCAAAATAGGGCAGTCACAAGCTGAAGTAGCTCAAGTCCAATATCTAACAACACACCCTAAGTAAGAAAGAGATTGACAGGGCATCACCAACTTTGGCATCCATCAAGCTTCCTGATTGGTGAGTGTGCACCATCACCAACATGTAGAAAGCACTTTTAGTATCTTGTTGTGTGTAGATAGGACTTGAGACATAGTCCCCCAGAAGAGACAGTCAAAAAGAAAGTCACAATCGGATCCTGACTGTCATCCCCGACCATATGAGCAGACATGATCATACTAGAGTGAGGACCCACTCTGAGAATCTGAGGAACAACCATCTGTACACAGCAAAGCATTCACATATAATGCAGATCATCGTCTCCAAGCGAGGGAAAAGGCAGCAGACATAATCTCCACTTTGGGCAGTCACACAAAAACCCAAAAACCTGTGCCAACCAATATCTACTGAATATTCATATATAAACTCATGAAAATGTCATGCAGCATCCATGCTAGCAGTCAGCAAACCTGGTGCTTCTAAAGCCATTATCCTGCAAGATACTGATTGAAGACCAACAGTAGGCTCTGAAGCCCAGGAGCCACCTCTATACATTCCCTTTATGCATATGCTTGGCCTACAAATGATATGCAGCAACCTCAAAAAGGCACACATAAAAAATGAGAACAAGTAAAGCTCCAAAATAATGATTTGGCTGGTCCACCAGTATAGTGCCCTTGCACTCCAGCATGTGCTATGTTGCTTGATTTTAGCACTATTATCCAAAGGATTTGACTGAGCAACAATGATTAAGTGCCTAAAATTCACATGATAGTCTGAGGACACTTGGTGAGAAACAGCCTGATGTAGAAACATGAGTTGTACAGATACTACGACCAACATTGGTTGCACATGTGATCCGAGCGTAAGCACTGCCTTTCAGTCCAAGAATCTCTGATGAAGGCCCCCTCACTCCCTCATCCTTCATCAATTTCCTGTGCTTTGGCTCATGGCATCTTAATCTTGACAAAGGCCTGCAAACAAATGATCGTTTGATGGAGCCTTACACTGGTATCCATATGCAATCAATGAGCATGGTGTGGTTCTTTCCTCAGCAGCACTTGGGGAATCATGCATCCTGCTAAATCCCCACCAGGCACACAATAAAGAGTTGATAATGAGTTCCACCCTTGAAGCCAGTAGTACATCAGTCCACATTGAATTATTCTTTATGTTTTAATTGTAGCAATCAGTTGCACGGACATCTCTTGGAACAGAATCTCAGAATCTAGTGGTTCAAGTTTGCATGTGTTGGCCACTCTATTCATGCTCTAGACAAACCGTATCTGCCACCTTGGTTTCATCTAAGCATGTTGCTGCAAAATACTCTGAGGACCCAAGAGTAAAGTTCTGACAGATTTGATATGGAGAGGATGTTGCATCCCTTTACAGGAGCTACAACTAGCATGATGAAGATCCTCCCAACTGGACATATAATAGTCTTAAAGCACAGAAAATCCTATGATATTCGTGGGAAGGTCTTCAGGAGCCAATCTTTGCACTGTCTAACTAGATGTGGAGACCTGAAACCTGAAGTCACCAAATTCCTCAGCCCGATTAGAGTGGTGAGGAGCAGCAGGTTAGCCACAAAACCTAATCCTTTCTGACAAATCTTTTTTGGATTCTTTGGAACATAGAGATCTGTCAAGCTGCCAACTGAACTGCAATATATCCATTAAGTGCTTAGTTGTTGCCTTATGTGGAAGCTTTCCAACACAAGCTTGTAGTTCCAAATCCTGAAACCGATGGAGAAAATGATCCATATGTGGCAGATGCTGCACAGTGAGTTGTACTAGGATCAAAGTTAATGTTTAGTTAGATTCATGACACCAGTACAGCTCATATGTCTAAGTTGGTGCAGCTTAGCATCCTTGTTGCACAAATATCTTGCAGCATGGAGAAGACAATCATCTAGATGAAATAGTCCTGACATAACAGACTTAATGTCATGTAGTAGATATTACCAATGACCCCATGTGACCAGCTGCAAGAAAACCTCAATGACTCTTGAATATAGGGTTCACAACAGCCTTGATGTCTACACATCTTTGGAAGCACAGTGGTACATATCTGGTGTTGCCGCCTAACCCATGTTGATTACTGACATTCCGTAGACATGTGAGTTCTTGTACCAACAAGATAGAACACAATTATCATCCATAGAGCAAAGTAGAATTCTATTGCCCATAAAAAATGTAGTAATCTAGATAGTCTTCATTTCCCTGAAGACCTGTTCACAAGCGTGTGTGACATTCAGAATAAAATTGTTCATGCATGAGTCAATACAAAGAGGGGAGATGAAACCATATTTTTTATTTGACGTCTGACACCTCCACCACATGTAGAGTCCCTGCTGATCTTCCCACTTCTACATTCAATGAGCCTTCCTTGACGAGAGTGTGCTACAAATTCAATGAATGGGCACATGGTTCTGCAACAAGGACACTGATTCCATCCTGAAATCATGTTCATAATCAAAACAAAAGAGTATGCATCTTACATTCTGGTCATCTTTCAATTCGAGCCATTGTGATTCCTCATGTTTCCTGTTCAAGGTCACCACCGGTTTAAAATGGACTAGCATCTGCTGCACTACCATGTCTCAGCCTGTGGATAGTCAGCCTTCTTCCAAGACAGTTACAAGACCTAATACATGATCATGTGACCCAGTCATAGCTTGTGCAAATAGGTAGCAGCTGGCTCTGGAATATTTCATTGTTTCAAATTATGAGAGGGCAGCTTCGCGAAAACAGTGAACAGCTCCCTGTCGTTTGCATTTTGGGTGAGCATTCATGCTCGGGGCAACATGGAGCTAAATATGCCGATTGAGGTTGAAGTCGATTGGATAAGTTCTGCCGCAGTGAGATAGGGCCCGAGGTAGATCATCCTCCCATCAGCGGGCTTTGGTCTTGAAGCAAGAGGGGGACAGGTCTTCCACAACATTTCTGGAAGCTGGAGCCATACACTGTTCTGGAGTGGAGAAATCTTCATACTTTGGCAGTAGAGACAAGAATAGATACCCAAGGACTTCGGCCCACTGATGAAAGTGAACGAGATCACACAATGTACAATAGTATGAAGAGGGAGAGCAAGAGGATTTCTTCCCCAGCAGTTGAGAGTAGATCATCATGGACATGAGTATGGAGAAAGCCCGAGCTTCTTAGCACAATGCATACACACCATCAGTTGGAGCCAAGCCCCTTTCTATTGATTCAGCAGCAATAGACCATGATGAACCGACTTCGGCACAGATTTTTGGAGTACATTCTCCACCATTTGGAGCAATCACAATTGAGTTGAAGAGCAATCACATCAGAGTTAAAATCTGATGCTCTGAGAAGAGGGCAACGGGGGCTCGACATGAGCCAAACCCAGTACCGATCTGAATTTGGTGGCTTCAATGAGAGGGGTTTGCAGAGCATTCTTACAAGAAAAAATATGCTCAGCTTGTAGACCTTGCACGAGTGTATGTGGAATCTGGCAGTCACCAACACCTCACACCAAATGTTGGACCTGACCTCCAACGTCAGCGAATGGGGTGTAGAACTTGAAGCTTAACAGAGGAGTTTGCGACACAGATCTTATGGAGTAATAGTTTGATCCCATGTATGACAAAACTTATCAGAGAAACTCTGAGGCACAAGGTGTTGCAAAACATAGAACCGAGTATCTGTCCATGAGGAGGCTGTAATGAGGAAGTGTCTGCGAAACAGGAACATGTCTGATTACCAAAAAAATAAAGGATGCCCACACTTCACGGGGCACTGAGCTTGACTTCAAAGGGCAATGTGAGGTGATGCCCAAGATGCCAAGAGCATGTGAGTATGCAAAACTTCAGCAACAGAGCTCACCCCTGATAGCCTTTGACACAAAGAGTGGAAGCCCGATGGTAGCTCCACCTTGCGCAATAGAATCCCTGAGGTAAAGAAGTGCTTCAGAGCTGAAATCTGCCAAGAAGAGGAAGATCATAGCTTCCCCTACACCATGGCTGTAGGAAGAAGTCTGAAGTCGACCAAAAAATGGATCCGTCGGTGGAGCTTGGGGGCAAATACGAGTTACAGCCGTGTGGGAGTTGGCAGGGAGCATTGCTCTTAATGCTAAGCCAATGCAAGCACCGGGCTGACAGGGGAGCAAGAGCTCAACCCCTTCGCAGAAGCTCCATGTGGGGAAGCAGAGTGCCTCAACCCGGAACAACAGATTGACCGGTCCTGATAGGAAGCATGTCCTTCCATGCCTCGAATGGACCACAACATGTCAGAGTTGTAACTGCGCATCTGTCGCTCAAAATAAATGAGGAGAGAGATTGTGCCAAGCGAACCCATATCATATATGTTTCGTTGCACCTCCGGAACTAGTGTGTGTGTTTGCCATACATCACATATCCGCCTAAAAGAGGAGAGGGGACAGGTATCCAACGCTTCTTCATAAAGGATTTTCAAATGTGTGAGTGAAGCTTAAGCATACGACATTTTCTTTTTCTATTATTTGAGAAATGAAGAGAGGGAAGGGAAAATGGAAGTACTAGCGAACCCCCTGCTCCAGGCTATCACTGAAAACAAGAAATGGAAGAGGTAGATAGTGATGCCCAAGTGGTTGTGAGTGAGGTGTGTGTAAATGTGAGAGTGAGAGAGATAAGGGGGTTAGGGGGTGTTCTTGTGCATCAAACAAACATGAACTAAAACTAACCTACAAAAACAAAGAAATGGGGAGCTAATGGCCCAATGGAAGGGTGAAAGTGCCATGCCAACACACATATCCTAAGAGTATAAGCAAAAAAATTGCAAATCAATATCTTACCACATGCTCTTGAGCACTCCAAATGATGAAAAGCCGTTCTCCCCGGCAACGATGCCAAATTTGTTGTTGTAGTATGCCCTTGGGAGCCAAGACCCACACCACCTTGCATGCAAGCAAGAAGGAAGGCTCAAGAAGGACTCTCCATTCATCCACCCCATCCTCCAACATGTTCAAGCCATTGGCCATCAGCCCGCAGCTATGCCACATGGTTGAAAATATGGAGCAATGGGAGTCAAGGATCCTAGTCACATATGTAAAATACAAGATAATTGCAACACTCTACTTACACACATAGGAAATGCTAGCATGCACACACACCTCACTCTCTCACACTCTAAGACTAAATACACATATGTACAAAGCCTTAAGAGAAAAGAGAGTTCTTCCATTGAAGGGATTTTACATGAGAGCACGACCAAAAGCTCCCCTCTTACAAGAAATGAGCCTCTATATATAGGCTAAGCATATTCTCCCATGTGATCTTTTTGACTAGTCAAAAAGGAGCACATGCCTAACTACCATATCTCAAAAGGATCTTTTCAAATATTCCCTAACAACCAAATCTCCAAAAGAATACGTGCGTGGGATTTTTCTTGACTTCTACCAAAAGGATGGATATTTACATGCTTCCAAAAGCCTTACTTTAGGAGAAATATTAAAAAGTGTATAAGAGGTAGTTCTCATGTGAAACTCTAAGTATATACAAAAAGAGGGTTCCTATGCACAAATAAGATGTGTGCATACCCAATACTCAACACTCACCACTCCATAGGCAATCTATACCTTGTGAAGACATTCTCAAACAAAAACTTTGCTTTTGTTTGTGCATCATTCTTCCTAGTGGCTTTCACTTCTAGCCATTTTGTCAGATAGTCTAATGCTAAAATTATGTATTCAGCATGTGAGTTTTTAGCTAGGAAATTGATAGGACCTACAAAGTCTATACTCCACTTAAAGAATGTACATCCTCCCATCATGGGTCTCAATGGCATCTCATCTTTGTAGATTTGATATTGAGCTCATTGATATGTATCACACCTCTTCACATAGGTATGTGCATCCATATGATGAGTGGGCCACCAAAGACCTAAAAATAGTATGGCTTTGATCAATTGATCAAGTCCAAAGTGTCCTCCTACAACACCCTAGTGGGTGGTTTCTAATATCTTTAAATACTCACTTTCATGTACATAGTCTTAGATATCCATCTCTTTGAAGCTTGTATAGACTATCACCAATGAGCCTATAATCTTGAGCTTCCTTCTCTAGAATCCTTTGTCATGCTGAAGTCATTTCTTAGGGAAAAGTTTTCGTCCTTAAAAATTCAACTAAAGGACTACTCCAATCTAGTATTAGAGAGAGTTGGTATAGAGTGTCATGTTCAACAAGGGGTCTGCTAATACAGGATTGACAATTTAGACATCTCCTTCCATTGTTGGCTAGTATACACTTAATAGACAATGTATGTAGGGTTTTGTGTTTTGAATAGTGTTTTCCTAATGCACCAAGATGTGCTAATTGCAACCATTTATCGTGTTCTTCCTCATCCACAAAACAAGATAATATTCATTGATCATTTTTCTTGCAGACACTTCTAGCGAGTATGTGATATTTCTATGGCTTGACAACTTGGTAGCTACTATGATATACTCTACATGAGATCCTCTTGTTTGGGGATTAATGGGTCCAATGAAGTCTATTCCCCATCTAGAAAAAGCTCTTGCATTGATCATTGGTCTCAATGGCATGTTATCTCATCATATTGGATACTTAGTTTGTTGACATACATCACAGCTTTGCACGTAAGTTTTTGCATCCATATGTAGTGTTGGCCACCATAAGCCTGCAAAGAGAATCATTTTAATGGTCTTATCAATTAAAAAATGACCTCCATCAGCTCCTACATGTGCCATTTCTAATATGGAAAGGTATTCTCCTTCATGTACATGCAATCATAGTTGATTATCCCTTCCTCACTTGGACAATTGCTTTCCCAAAATTGGATAGTCTTTACTTTGTCCTTATAGGGCACTTTTTCTCGCTAGGCTAACTCCTTATGGATACATTTGTGATTTCAAAAAGTCTATTGTTGGTTTACTCCACTCAGGTGCTATTGTAGAATAGCATATAGATGAGTGTTCATCCGGTGTAGCCACTTGACACACATGACAATTCAGTACATACTCATGTACATCCTTTTACATGTTTTGCCAATACACTCCTAGCCTCTTTAATTCTTGAATTATTCCACTTATACCTATATGTGTTCTCAATTTATTATCGTGGGATTGTTTGATTAGACTACTTCGTTCTGCATCTTCAACAGATCTTAAAAGTACTCCTTCAGAATCCTTGTAGTATAAGCTTCTTGTTACTATGTGTTAGTTTCGTGTTTTCAAAAGTTCTTGGTCTCTAGCTACATTGATCCTATGACTCAGTCCATATGTGATTATAGATACCAATTTTTCATCCCATTTAGGACAAACTTCTACATTGAGCAAGTAGGTATCTGGTAGTTCATCTACTACTCCTGTTGGTGGTTTTGCATGAGTCATCTTGGACATGTAATCAGCTCTAACATGTATATTTTCTTTCTTGACCAGTACCTCAAAATCAAACTCCATGAGTAACAGAAACCATCTAACTATCCTTCCTGTGTTACAGGGTTTTATTGACCAAGTACAATAGAGCTTGGTGATCAATAAAGAAATTGAATTTGTTGGCTAGTAGGTAATGTCTAAACTTTTTCACTACGTAGACCCCCTATTCCTTCCCACTCTATTTTGGTATAATTTCATTTAGATTGATTTAATTATCTGCGAGCATAGGCAATCGGGTGATCTAGTTTTCCTTCATCTACTGGTTGTGCTAATATGCATCCAATGGAAAAATTAGCTACATCTAAATAAAAAGTAGAAAATTTATCTTAAAGCACAAATGGAGATGAATAATAGTAGGATTCTCGAAGTGTGTGTTGTTGACACTCCCCCCTCCTCGCCTTTGTCATCCTCGATAAAGATTTTTCTAATGGTGGAGCTTCTTTGAGAATTGTGCTTTGAAGTCCCTTTGAGTTTGTGTTCCTTTGTTTGGAGTGCGTCATTCTTGCTCTTTACTTCAAATTTTCTTTTGTCCTTGTGTTGGAGTTGGCCACCGTTCCTTGGTCCTTTTTGCCTCTTTTATGAAGATGTATAAATGCTAGGATGCTAGAATGCCTCTCCTTTCTTTTCTTTAAGTAATAGAGGTACATAATGAATATGTAATGATGTAATGTGATGACATATACAATAGATGAATGTAATTCATCTCTTTTTAGTCCCATATGCATGAGTGGAGACTAAGGGTGCATGGGTGGTAAAAAATGTGCCTCTGCATGGTCTTATGATGAGACCCTACGCATGCAAACTTTGAAATGCGTAAAAAAGGAATGGTGCAAAAAAATAAGGGTCCTGAGCAAAGTTCTCAAGGGTAAGTCAAAGATGAGGCTTAATCCAAGTCTGCTACTCCAAGTCTTTGTTTATTGCATCATCCGTTGTGATAGATGATACCTTTGTCTACCAACCTCAGAAGAAATAAAGCAAAAAGAAAGTTTATATACATGTGACCTCTTTGTGTTTGGGTGAGACTCAAATTGCCTAATGCTTGACCTTTGGATGAGGTTATATTCATATGTATACTTGATGTGCATTCAAAACACATGTTGTGCATTGGGCAAGGTTGGGCATGAAGCCCATGGTTGTTGCACAAAGAGTTTTGCTTCCTTATGTACTTGAATTGTTTAGAATTGGAAATATTCTTAGATTCCAATTAAAGTACCCTAGGAATTATATGCCTCCGTATCATTGGTGCTTTATTATTCTTGGGCCTAAAATCCTTATGGTGATGGTGCTTCAATTTTTGTCTACTCTTAGGTCCTTTCTTCCATGGTTTTTGATATATGAGGTTTGCATACATTACACTAAATGGATGTTGAAGGACTATAAGATTGTGATGTACAAATAGGAGAGGTATAAGAGAGTAGTTTCTTTGGAATCCAAATAGTTCCCCGATTTAGTTGTGCATAGAAGTTTCTTGGGGACCCAAATTTGCTTTAAGTCTTTTGATGAAGAGATCTTCTTTTGTCGCCATGTCATTGTAGATCCTTTGGGTACCTCATCCTTGCTTGAAATACCTACCACTTCAACTCAATGTACAGTACTTTGTTCCAATTTCGTTGCTTTCTTTGCGTGTTCTTCAACACTTTGATCTTTTGGACCATCGTCAGAAGTGCCAATGACAAGTGCCATGTTCTCCACTATAAAATGAGTTTCTACGCATGATTTTTCTATAAGATTATCAAAAGTGGGAGAATTTACATGAGCTTGTTGATCCATCTTGGATTTTGCATTATTACACATTGCATCACTAGACTCATGAAGGGAATTACAATGATTTTTCAAAGGATCTTCAATACATAATTCACTATTACCAATTTGATCCAATGAAGTAGAATATGAAGATTCTAACTCTTGAGCTTGACATAGAGACTCAAGAGAAAGATGTGAGGGGGAAGGCAAAAGTCTTCTTTCCATAATCTCCTTGGGTTCCTCCATGGTCCAAGTGGATTGTGCTTCTTCATCTTGATGTCCTCCTTGTAGGTTGGATTTTATTATGGATTCATAAGAGGAATCAAAACTTAGAGGAAGAGAGGGCCCTTCCACATCCTCCAATGTTTCCAAACTTTGCACATCATTCACCACGATAAGCAATGTAACTTGCCCTATACAATCAAATTTTTCACCATTGATAAGGATGAAAGGATGAGTAGGTAGAAGTCTTAAAATGCTTCTCTTTACTTCCCACGAGTCCTAAAGTAGAAACATCCCCCTAAGGAGTATATTTTTTTCCATGTGCACCAATATGCCCCCTCTCCCATTCTATGATTATTTCAGATAGGAGAAAGCAAGATTTTGATTTGAAGCTGTAACCAAATTTCTATGACTATAAGATCTTTTTTCATTTGCATGTAGAAATCCAAGCAAAGTCCAATCATCCGAACATTTCATGGATCACTAGCCATTATTGGCCATTAAAATATGGTCCCATCACTATAAATTTTTTGGCCGCTCCCCTTTATACCCCCTCTTAAAAGAGTGCACATACATGACATGTACCATCAAGAGGCCATTAATTGTGTTGGCACTCATTCAAATGTTGCTAAGGATCCACCCACCATTCCCTGTTTGTAGCAGAAGGCTCCACGAGATTTGAGTTTTGTCCTCATACTATGAGAGGAAATTAACAGAACTGCATCATCCATGCATCATCCACATGGTTGCTCATGCAAGTGATCATGCCATTTTGATGCCCACTCCTTCATTGGAGCCCTATCTACACACCCTTCTTTTCACTAGTTACTTCACTAAAGCCAAAATTCTCAACTGAGCATAGGTCTAATTTGATGGTACAAAGCATGTAGTCGAGTACTTTCTCCTTGACTCCTGAAAATAGACCACTAGCAACTAGCTTCCCTTTTGTTGTGAGATTCTAGATAAAATTTGCTCTAAACGTCCAGTCGAGTTCATGATGGAGAAAGCAAAATTGTGAATAATGCAGCGAGAAGGAAGGAGAAACAATAAAGCTACATTATTGTTTCTATCCTCTTTTGAAGTATTACACTCAATGAGTGCCAAAGCCGTAAATACCATGTGCATTTGGGACTTCTTGTGTGTCCGCAGGGTTTGAATTGATGATGTGCTGATATGATCATTTCAGGAATTCCTCTGTTGGGAAGAGTTCTAGAAACATAAGTAGTTTTTGCAAGGTTATTTCTTGAAACACCACCATCTACTCGACTTGTATTGCTACCTAAATTTATTGACATTGACGAACCCAAGGTCAAGTTTGCAATGGAACTAAAAGATAACTAGCTACCCCTAACTCACTTCAAATTTAGTTCAGTTGTGCATCTGCTCTTCACACTCTAACTCGCATGCAAAACAGGCAATGATCCATGCAATTTATGCATGTTTCCTAATTCTCCTGGTAGGCACTTCCCCAAAACATGCCCCAAATAAGACTTCCCATCTTGGAGATTTAAGTGATTCATATGCCTCCCTTCTATATTGTTTCCACCACGTTCTGTAACTTTAACATTTGTTGTCAGTTCTTCATCTAATATGTGCACCGACATTATGGAAAATAATTCTTCAATTGCCCATATCTGTCATTGAACTTTAATATGATAAATTGCATCATGTGTGCTACCATATCCCTCATCATCCTGCCTATTATCATGAAGATCAACAGATTCAAAAAGACTTCTATACAAAAGAACTGCATGTCTCACTCTTTCATTTCTTCTATTAGGTCCGTAATAGCTTCATGTATGTTATTGATAGCAGACAACTGAATCGGGCCTAGCTTCCCTTGCTTTGAAGTGTGACACAGATTTTGCCTTTAGCACAGAAGCACAACCCTTCATCTTTTGTATACCACCGACTTTGAGTTTAATTTTTTGCCTCCCTTGTGCTGAGCCTTCATGTCACATTGCTTGGCATAGCCTTCAATAGCATGAGCCATCGACATGCTAATTGTGCAGATGTATAATCCTCATAGTTAAAGCCAATGCCATGCATGTCTGTTCCCATGACAGTAATCTCACAACATATATGAACAGCTTCATTAAATCCACTAGAGTCAATGGCAAGAGGAGCAAGCTGAGACCCAAAGTGAAAAAATAGAAGCTGAAGACAATGCAGTTGTCCTAGTATGCATTCTTTGAAAAGACACTCCCCATATTCCTTATTTGCATAAGTTCTGCACTTATTTATTGAATGATGATATATTGGTATGAAGTAGCCTCACTCTTCTTGGTCCAGCCATCATGCATATCTCTATAAATATGATGCGAGACACTTACTCTTCACTGATCTTTCTCTTTTCTTACTGTCTTTAATGGGGTAGTTGATGCCTCATCCTCATGGGCTTTATCGCTATCATCTTCCTCAACTTGTAGTTTCTCTATACTTGTTGTGGTGGAAAAGTATACTAGTTTGCTTTTGTGCATCCGTGCATACTCGATGCATCTATTTCCCTTTGAGGATTGAATAATTTTTCTATCGTAGCACCAAAAATTGCAGCTTGATTTTCTTATTCAAAAATCCTAGCAACCACCAATACTGTTGTGCCCTTTGAAACTCCTTTATAGCATTTGTCAGGGTCTTTTTCCACTCTTTGGGAGTGTCACAGAACTAATACCCCTTAACCTTATAACAATGCTTTTGATGTCTTATCAAAGTATGACTTACTTGCATGTGAATGTGGGTCTTGAACAGAGCTTTCTAAGGAGTTTTATTTCCCAGCATGGCTTAACTTGCTTGTGACGGCCTCACTTGCACCTGCTATGCTTTTTTAGATTTTCAAAAACACTATCATTTGTTTCTAGAACAGTGTCCTCTCTTTTCCCATATCCTAATTTTGAAGTGACAACTTCACTTGTGGTTCGTGCACTCTCATGTAGCTTCCGTAGGTTTGTCTTACTTCCATCTTTTCCCACAATAGGATGTGTTTGAGATTCTCCATAGCTAAGCTTTGTGATGACAGTATCATTTGCACCATGAACCATTTCTGACATCATTTGTGTATATGAATTGTTCTTAAAGAACTGTTTCTTGCTAACTTGATCAGAGTTAGCATGTCCAACATGGACACGATAACCACCTTAGCTCCTTGAAATACCTCTGGAACCTAAACTTTTATGCAACAATATCCTTTGCAGATTAGAAAAAGCATCCGTTCGATTTAGCCTATTGAAGAAGCAAGTTTGATTTAACTGATCCATTTTTAGTGGATCTTCTTTTAGGAACTGAACACCTTTAGGGGCAATATCCTTAGCATCATGTTGGGCATGTCACCAACATTACAATATTTCCCTCACCTAGTCTCCCCTTTCTCAGCGTAGTAGCTTGTAAGAGCCCACTGAGTGATCCGAGTGGTTTATGCACTACTATCTCTCCGAAAGAGAAGGATAAGAATCCCCTTACTACTCCCTTTCTCTCATGTACTTTCCAAGCTCTAAATCTACTTAGTCTTTCCTATGATGATAAGCTTCCTTAACTCACATTGATAGCCTTCTCTCTTTTGGCGGAAGCTCTCAAAAGACAACATGACTTCCATTAGAAGATGAAGAGAAAGCATGCTTCCATGACACTTTGTCGTTGTACTCTCTCGGAGAGCATTTTGAAAGGATTTTCTCAATAGCTCTTTCTTCAGACTATGATATGTAAACTCTCAACCTTTATGGTTTTGATCCCCAACAACTACATGTATGTGCACGTATAGGTCATTAAGATCATACCGTGCTTTTGTTGCTCACCATCTTCCTTCCAAACTTGTTGGCACCTTCCACCTAAAAAAGTAGTCCATTGTTTTCTTTGTTGGTGAACCTCTAAAAACATTTATTCATGCATGATAAAGGACAAAAAACTTAGAAATCAACAACAAGATACTCAAAAAGGATCTAGTCTACTATCTTTATCATTTTGTAACTCTATGGATCACTACAAGTGAATGGTTCATCATCAAAAATGGAGATTCTTACCATCACAAATAGCTCATCCCATACGAGTTATTGTAAATCTTGCAAGCGGCAAACACTCACAAGAGCATAATGAAATGAAGAACTCAAAAATCATCATGAAAAGCTTGCGTACACATCACTTTCATGTCATAAACCATCATGTATGTGACAAGAGAAAGCTCCCCGACAATAGTGCCAAAAGTTTTTGATGGTGTAGCATCACAACTCATTTTTCTCAAACCAAGGAGCATCTCACAAGACCCAAATGTTGCATTAAAGCATTCATTATTAAACTAAATCAAAAGTAGAAAAGATATCTTCAAGTAACAAATGGAGATGAAAATAGTAGGATTCTCGAAGTGTGTGTTGTCAACATATATCCTCAAAATGTAAATGGGAGACATGTATTTCCTTCATCTCCTTCACTAAAATTTCCACTTTATCCACAAGTATCTTAATAGTTGGTGTTTCTTCCACCTTCTCTTCCTTAGTTGATGTGCTTTCTTCCTTCAAATTCAATTGATTTGCTGATTTTCCCATAGATGAGGCTTCACTTGCAAAATTTCTTCTAAGGTTATAGAACATTGAAATTTTTTTCCTTCATTTCTTGCAGGGTGGTCGACACTTCCTCGGATGCTCTCTTTTCCTTGCATCTTATAGTTGGGGCATAAAGAAATCTGATTTCTACTCATATTCACCCATATAATTTGGGAGTGTAGTCAGGAAAATAGTTTCATCTCTATTTTGATCATGATTGCTCAAATTCTTTGAGTTCACTTCCTTCTCTACCATAGTTTGGTTCATTGAAACATCTAGTTCTGCAAAGGGAGGGAACATGGGCACTCATAGGTTGGTTTTGATAAGGTTTTTGGCCTTGTTGGTTTTGAACTCCTAATTTTTTTGCCACTAGGTCCACTAATTCCTCAATGTTGTTAGATTTGGAAGAAGTATTGCTTGCAGTATCATCAAACTTGATTGAACTTTGTGCAATCTTCAAATCATGAGGTAAATTGTCTTCCAAGTTTATGCACTCTCTTAGACATCCATCCAATGTTTGTAAATGTTTCACATATACCAAAGTTCTCGAGGTTCCATTGGTTAGACCATCCAAAAATAGTGATATCATCTTTTATTGGGTACGTCTTTCCACCTTTGGACATCTTTCTACATACCAATTGAATCTCTTGGCTGCCAATCTCACTGATTCATTAGGAGCTTGTTTAAAACTATGGATCAAGGAAGAGGAAATATATTCGGTACCCCTCTTTGTAAATTCTCTAATGAATTCTTCAAATGATTGCTCTATAGTATCAAATCATTGGGATCCAACAATTGGAACCAAGTTAAAGCAATTCCAATCAATGTAAGTCCAAAATATTTGTATTGAATAAAAAAGTCATCTACTTGTTCTACATGCAACACTTGTTTAAACTCTACCATATGATCATAAGAATATCTAGAACCATCATATTGATTCCTTATGCACTTGGCTACTTGAATAGGTCATAATCTTCTGCCCACTTCATAAGGTCAAGGAGTAACTTGAACCACGGGGCACACACCTAGTCCTCTGCCTTGTGGAGGCCTTAATGGAAAGGGTGTTCTATTCATTGTCTCACTTCCCAAATGAGTATTGGGTATGGTGTTGGTATTTCACATAGTGTGTGGTCTGATTGGGATACTCTGCTAGCTAGTTTGTCCTATGAAAGGGTTTTCTTAATTTTGTCGATGCCCTTGAGGATTTTGGGAGGTGGTTGTCTGATCCCTTGGTGGGAATACTGGCAAACCTAAGTATTGTCGTCTAGGTCTCTCTATATCATTGACTTCCCCATACCTTCTCTTGTTTTGATCTAGATAAGTGACTCTGGAAGAGTCTTTAGGATCATGCAATTCATAAATGGTAGTGGGGTTGATACTATCTCCCTTTATGGGTGAAGTGGCTTGCAATAATTTATTAGTTCTAGCTATCATATAAAATTCCATCAGGTCGTCATCTTAAGGGATTTTATCCCCTCTCCAAATGTTCATTACTAGCAATCTTCCTCTTGGGGTAGATACTACTTCTCTATTATCGATTTTGATAGGGTTACTATGCTCCTCCAATTTCTCCTTTGTCACTAAATACAATTGTCCTCGCTTGTCACTAGGGTTACTTCTTGAGATGTTGTGTCACGAAATACAATTTTCCTTGCTTGCCCATGTAAAATCCTCCCTCGAATTTCATCGCTCGTCTCGGTTAAACTTCAAAATTTGTGGAATTCCTAATTTTTTCCACTAACCTATTGATTCCATCCAAGTAAATAGGAACTCCATGCTAGTTTGTCGAGACATACTACAAGGAAGTCCTATAATCTCCCTCTATCATAGGCATGACCTCTGCTGAATGGATAGGGCTATGCATATATTCAAGAGGACATAATAAATTCTTCTTCTGAGTCACTAGAGATGTCAAAGTAGATGGAAAGAATAGTCTTTTGCATCACACTCCCTGCTGAGGAAATCACACTTCTTAGACTCCTTAGGACATGTCCAGATCTGAGGTCATTCACAATCTGGGGTTTGAATCAATTTTTTGTGACCTTAAACTCGCTATTTTGTTCTTAGGGTATTTGTCAAGCCTTGGAAAAAGTTTTGTTCAATGTTTGAGTACTAGAATTCCTCAAAAATTTCACTTTCAAGCCATTGGGATTTGTTCCTAATTTCTCAATACACTATACTTGTGAGCCTGATGATATATGATACTGAGGTTGGACAATACAATATTAGGGTGTTCTCACGATACATGATACTTGGTACTTCATGATACATGATACTAGCCTTCCATGATAAAATACATCAATTGACGTGATACATGATACTTGATACATCACGATACATGATAGTAGCTATGGACGATACATGATACCCCGAGACATGTGATACACGATACTCATAAGAATGATATGAAACTTGACCCTCAATGATAAATGGTACATGATCAAAAATCCGTGATACACAATACTTGGAAGTATCAACAACACATGATATTTGGGGCTCATGATACTTGACTTGGCAATACACGATACTTGCATATCGCAATACACCTAGGAGTAAGGTATCGGCATTACACTATACCTACCAAGTACTACGTCACATGAGAATTTGGTATCCCGATACCAAACTCAACTGATCGTGATACTTGGATTTTTTTAAGCCCAAATTAGAAAATTTTTGTGCAATTGAGTTCTTTCTACTCTCCTTGTCATCTCTATTGCATGCAGCCAAAAACTTCTTCCAAAATCTCCTCAATCTCACAATATTTGGTGGGTGTTGTGTTACCACATGTGAGCGTTCAATCAAAATTTGTTCATAATGAAGTGCTCACCTCCAAGATTAATCTTGTCAAGTTTTAGCTATAAACCCCAGTTGTACACCGAGTTCCACATGATACAAGATTGGCAATACTGATCGTTTAGGAAGCTCCATGATACTCGTGCATACACAAGTGAACTGAATGTGGTGGGTCTTGGCTTTTTTTTGTCTCTAGCCAAGACTAGTGACCTCACAAAAAAATGAAAAATTTGTTTGGTTTTTTTGAAATGTGATGGGCCTATTCTAATTCCTCAATCTCTTACCTACTTCCTAACCTCCTCCACTCCTAACCTAGTCCTAAAAACTTGTCACACACACACACACTAGGTGTATGAAGCAACAAGTGCAAGAGAATGGTGACTTGCAAAGCTACTAAAATTTTCTTCCTCACGATCACTACCTTCACAACAATGCTTTAACCATCACATATGAACCTTGATGTAAGCCCTACTCATTGGCAATGACACCAAAAACGTGTGTACCTAAGCTCACAATGTCTTTGTGATTTGCGATGAAAGAAACTAAATCTCAATAATCAAGCAAATGTATATAGTGGCGGCATTGATACATGCATTAGATTATCAATCCAAGAGCCTAAGCCAACCAAATGCATAGAGACATGTGCATAAATGATGTTTAATGTATGAACAGCTTTTACACAAAGTTTGTATCATGATGCACTAGCAGATAGAAATCAAGTGATATCTCTCAGCTTCGATACCTAAATACAATCAATTTTTTCGAAGCCTCAATGAGATGCATCCAATGGTGGTATTTGCAGCTTGATTAGACCTTTGTACTTCAAGTTATGGCCAAAAAATAGAGTGGTAGGAAGCACCAACTCTCACTTCTAGAATTCTCACACACACTTTAACAGCAAAAAGAGATGGGGAAGGGGTAGATAACACCTCTAGACAAGCATTCCATGCCTCAAACACACACACAAGCTCATGAAGAACAAGGTACACATGCAAGAAGAAGCAAATTTGAAAACTCAGAAAGTTCGTTCTTTAAAATGGCAAAAGTCTTTACAAAAAAGTCACAAGTGACTTATATACATGTGCCCTAATTTTGGTCCTTTCACATAAGAGACTTGCGTTCCTCTATAAATCACTAAGTTCCTACTGTTGTACAAAGGTAATGTTACAATCTTCAGGGATTATGCATCTAGAGGGCTCCTCTAGAGCATTTACAATGCTTCCCACAGTTCTACAATGGATTTTAGGGAAAAGAAAATGATCCATTTTCTTGAAAATTTTGGGGGCCTGCTTTTCTTCTCTTCTTTCTTTTACTTTTTGTTCTCTATTGTCTTTCATCCTCTTCAGTCATCTGCAACAATCCGCCATGTGAGTTTTAGAGTCTAGTTTATAATGGGCTTGTTGTAAAGTGTTGTAATGTTCTTGTAAGGTTTGGTTTCCCACTTCAAGTTCTGTCACACGTGGTTGTAATCGGGTGGACTCAGTGGTGAGTGCTTCATTGCACTCTTCTAGGTGTTGATACTCCTACCTTAATTGATTTGAACATTGAATCATGGTGTTAAAAGCATTATTTACATGCATAGATGCAATGTGTACAAGTGTAAATGCAGGGGAATGGGAAATGGGAAGGGAAATAGTGGATGTCGTGCATAAGGGAGTTGTGAGTGCTGATGATATTGGTGGAGGGGGAATGGGAGAGTTGATGGGGTACAATGAATGGTAGTATGTCCATGAGATCAATCATGGATTTGTGTGATGGTGCTAGCATAAATAGCAATATGGTACGTGTGGTGCTCATCATGTCAGTGAATAGTGAAGATGAGATGAATGCTGGTGGGCCTTGAGGCAATCCTCCAAGAAGTGGATGGGTCAAGTAGTTGGAAAGCAGCTTCAAAGAGGGGTGTCCAAGCTGAGAGTGCATTTGTAGGTGGTGGAGGCTCGAACATGGAAGAAAATACAAATGAATAGGTTGTTACTGGAAAGGTTGTTTGGGTGGGTTGTGTTGTAGGGATCCCTAACAAGGTGGTTGTTGGAGCTAGGTAACCTCATAAGGTGCTTTATTGGATGGCTTAGGGCAGGTTCAAGTGGGTTAGAAGTAGTGTAAAAAGGATTGGTGATGGATAAGAATAATTAGACATGGGATATAGGGGCATGAAAACTAAAAGAGGGTGTGGAGGTCATTACTTCAATGGTATATACAATGCCTTTTGAGCAAGGGGGCGAATGGGGTGGGCTATGGAAAACAGGCTCCTCTGTTTGGGTGGTTTCAACAATCGTGGTTGTGGTTTGGGTTTCTTTGGTTCTTGGTGGGGATGGAGGGTGTGGAGGTGAGATAGAGGAGATTTGTATAAAGATTGCTGTGAGGTCAATGATAGCACTCGATGTTGCCTCTTGAGTTGTAGTAGCCTCCACTTGGGAGATAGGGATTCGTATATTCTTTCCTTGTCTTGCCCTGGTGCTGATTCAGCATTCATTGTATTGGGGTTGTGGTATCTGCATCATAGTATTGATTGCTTCAGTAGCTCCTTCATCACACTGAAGGTCCACTGCTCCTCATTGATAGCCATTTCCATCGTGGCTAGCATTTTTTCCCAACCATGGGGTTCAAATTATTCATCTAGAAATGTCATAGGCACATAGGTTGGGACTTGAATAGGTCTAGGGTTCTTGTTAGCACATACATTTGTTAGCATTTAATATTTTGTCTTCTTCCATGGAAACAAAGGTAAAAAGTCTGATGATGAGGGTAGCACCTCTCAAGCAAACTTTGCAGGTAGAGGTAGAGGCTCAAGAGGAAGAGGCAGAGGAGGAAGACAAGGCAGGGGGAGATCTCAAAGCTCCTCTCTATGTGCCATATGTGGTCTAACTAATCACATTACTGAGAATTGTTTCAAGAATCCTATAAATCAAAGAGGTAGAGGCTACAACAAAGGAGGCTATGGAAGGTCAAGAGGTAGATTCAACAACAATAATGGTTACAACAACAACTCATACAACAATAATAATTATCAAGGAGGATACAGAGGAAGAAGAGACTACAACAATTATGTAGATGATCAAACTCAAGAGGATTCATTACTTCTTATGAACATGACCATGAAGCAAGGTAAAGCAGATGAACATGTATTCTATATAGACTCACATTGCTCAAATCATGTCGCAAGGAATGTAGCTCTACTCTCATACTTGGAGGAACCAAGGAATAGACATGAAGTCCAAATTGGAGATGACACAACGCATCCAATGGAGAAGATAGGCAATGTGAATACTTAAGATGGTAATATGAACCTATTTAGCAAGGTATTGTATGTGCCGACCATAACCAAAAACCTCATAAATGTAGGTCAAATTGTTGAGAAAGGATTGTAGGTCAGGTTCACAAAGAATGGAGGATTTTTTTAGGATCCACATTAGGGATTCAAGAGGATAGCAAGAGGAGAAAAGTTAGGTAGATTATTTATATTTGAGCTCCAAGATACTAGAAACATTACATTATTCAATTATGGTAGTCAAACCTTATCGGAATTGGAAATTTTGCACAAGAGGTTAGTCTCCATTCTTGATAAGCTCTGCCTCATGTGTGAACAATTTTCCCATGAGGGCGTTGAAATCAAGAATCTCCATGTCCATGTAGAGGTTGATGGCTGTGGTGAATGCTTCCCATTTTTCATCTACCTTTATTCCACTGATCACTTTCCTTACTATCTGCTCTTCATCAATGATTTCTCCAATGCTTCCAAGTTGATCTGCAGGTCCTTCATTTTGGTGACAAAATCATTCACACTTTCCTTGGGCATCTTCTTGAGTGTGGTGAACTCCATCCATAGTTGATTCTTTCTTGCCTTGGTACTTGATGAGAAGAATGCTTCAAGAGCACTCCAAGTCTCTTATGAAGTCTTACGATTCCTGATGTGTGGAAGTAAAAAGTTAGAGATTGAGTTAAGAATATATGACCTTGCTAGAGCATCTTTTGAGCACCATGTGGTTAACCTCTCTTGTTCTTCTTGAGTTGGTTGTCCTTTGCTTCTAAGGATTGGCATCATCTCATCCCCAGATATGTAACCATAGAGGTTTCTTCTTTGAAGATAAGCTTCCATTCTAAGTGACCAATCTGAGTAGTTACCTCGATCGAATTTTTCTATGGATGAAGGAAATTCATCTCCCATATTTGATGTTTCTCTGATACCACTATGAGGAGATGGATGGGTATGCTCTAGAGATGAGCTGGTGTTGCACAAAACATGCTCTACACCTGCCAAGTTAACTCCAATCATGCTTAATAAACTCCTTTACCTTCACATTAATGCATTTGGAACACCCAAGTGATTTGGAACATCATTCCCAAAGGTTTGCATCAAGACAGATAACTTGCATGTACTAGAAATGTGAAGAAACCTTCTATTTTGGGAATAGAAGTGCTCAGTACATTGCTCAGAGCTCACAAGCTGGTATGAATTGACCAAAGAGCTTTTGCACACATCTAATTGGAGTTTGTCGCTAACCAAAGCAAGGTATTTAATCAATTTAGCTACACCATACAGTGAGAACTGAATGTAACAAGTCAAGGGGGTCATTCCGATATTTGAGGATCTAGAAGATGTGCAGACACAGTCACCTTCTATTACTCATATCTCAAGATTCCCTAAACCAAATGTGATGAACATTGATATTTGAGTTATAGACACTTCAATCTAACCAATCCAAGTTAAAGTATTGAAAAACAGTGAGTATACACAGAGAAATCGATTCCACAGTCACTGTAATGATGAAGATGCGATAGGGAACAATAGATAGAGATATAGCTGAATAAATGTATCAAATGGTATATGCTAATGAACATATGATACAAGGAAAGTGTGACAGACTACACATAGGTAGTGTGAGCACAATGTATGATCACTGAAGTAGCTTAATGCTTCTCAAAATGGCTCTCATCACTTGCGACTAAAAGCATGCCTATATATTCTCATATTTTGAGTTTGAATTTGAATTTTCCCTCACCTAAAAGTGACCCTACACTTTCGAAACATAATTGATAAATCCACGAGATTCCATATTCTTTTAGCATTTACATTTGTCCAAGGTAACTATGCCAAAAATGACAAGCATGTGTTCACATGTAGTTCCTCATGTGAGATGAAGAAGAAGAAGGTGTAGTCCTAAATATTTAGCCAAGCATTTAGGCTTGCTAAATGTACCAAAATTCACTTATACCTTTCAAATCAAACTCCAAAAGTAACTAGAATTGTCTTACCAACCTAAAAATATACAAGGTTTATTTACCAAGTCTATCCATAAAGAACTTCAACTTCTTTCTAGAAGATAATGGTGGAATTACTTCACTATGTAGACATACCTAGTCCTTCTTATTCAGTAATGATATAATTCCTATTTGAAAATTTCTATTCTCTATAGCATATGCAATAGAAAAACTAAATATTCATTCATTCGGTGGTTGTGGAATTGTGCACCTTATGGAAAAATTTGATGCATCTACATGGACATGTAGGGTGGCTCCAATCATTCACTTTTAATATGGGATTTTTGCTCAATCTTTACTTCAATTTTTCAAACGCCTTCTTTAAATTTTTCATCCACTCAAAGTGTGTTATTAAACCTTAGGCTTAACTATAATGGCATGAATGTGGATAAAGTTACAATAATATATGTATTTTCCCATTAGGTCTTTCACCTCTTTTGCAATTTCGGCATAGGTCAATCTAAAATCACATTGAACTTACCTTCATTTATTATAATCCCATTCCTAGATTCAATGTTTCCTAAGATTTTTTGTTTTTTCACCATGAATACAAATCCTCCAAGATTCAAACAAGCTCTATATTTTCTACATTTATAAAAAACCTTCTTCGATTCATGTACATCTATTTTCCTTGAACAAATAGGTTCAAAGATCATTGACATAAACCTCCAAATTCTTCATCAAGAATTCCTTGAACACGACACATTAGTCATTGAAAAGTGGTGTGGCATTCATCAAGCCAAATGACATCTCTCTAAAGGCATAAATACCCCAATTTGTCAAAATAGTATTCGAAGAAATCACTAATTGATTATACCTTGAAAATATGTCCAAGAACCTATATATGTCTTTAAAGCAACCCTTTCCGGCAAATGATTCATGATTGGGAGAATATACTCGTCTTGAATGGTGATTGAATTTACCTTTTTGAGTTTGATACAAAAGCTTAACTTCCCATTCTTCTCAAGGACCATTACAACCGAAAACACCCACTTCATCTGTTCAATCTCATAAATGAAAACCTAATGCAAGAAACTTGTCTAGCTCCTCCTTGGTTTTAGTAGAGTAAGCATCATTATAAGTATCACATCTCTACTTGGTTAGTTTTGAATTCATGATCATTGGGATTATAAGAGAATAGATTTTTAGATCTACACATTTCATATCTTTATAGGTCCATGCAATGACATCTCTATATGCTCCAAACAACTCAATGAATTACTTTTCATCTTCTTCTGATATCTCATTTCCTACATGTGTGCAACCCCCTTCAACTTCTTCTATTGCCACTATCGCTTTTCTTTTGCTTCTTATTGGGAAGACTATTCTTGAGATATCCTCTCTCTTACACATTTGGATAGTGATGTTTCTTTCTTCTACTTCATGTTTCTTGAGGTTATTAGGTGATTCAAACCCTATTGAGTGTTTTTCTTTTGTGGTCTTATATTAAATATTTTTCTCTAACTTCCTTACTTGAAATAGAGGTGGGAATTCCTCTTTCTTATGATTTTGGGTGAGAACCGTAGTTCCTTTTTGTAAGCTTGATCATGTGAATGTGATATCTTGAAATCTTCATCTCTTAACATTTATATACGATTAAGTCTTTAAATTCAAAAAATAGTTTAGTGTATTCAATTTTCTCATCTTGAGCCAAATTAGAGGATGAATGAAGTTTATTAGCTTGCCACAATGAAGTTTAGGATTTCCAAAGCTTCCTAAACTCTTAGTATTTCAAGAGATGTCACATACATCTAGTGCATTAATATGTCTCACTACATCTTAACCTTCACTCTTCAAAGAATAATTCTCCATTGCGCTCTCATACACTCTCGAATATTCCTTAAAATAACTCACTTGAATCAATTAAAATACATCTATCTCATCTCCATTCATACATAAAATCTTTCCTATTTTTGTGTCAATTCTAAAGCTTTTTGAACAATTTTTGTACACAAATAACTCCATTATACCTCTATTTTAGTCTTGTCTCACTCTCGTGGTTATGATTCAAGGCCTTCCAAGAATGATTGGGTAAGCCTATACCCCTAGTGGAATAACTTGCATGTCTAACAAAATGTTATTCCCTAGAACATTCATATCTAGATCTTTGATTAAACTAATACATTTGACCTTGCTATCATTAACCATCTCAACATAGAATTGAAGTGGGTGTGTCATTTGAAGTCCCAATCAAATAATTTAATACTCTATAATGAAACTCAAGGCTTCTCCATCCCATAAACTCTTAGTATTCTACACTCGTCAATGTAGACATCAATAATTAGAGCATAGACAATGACTAGATGCTATCCCTAGACAATGACTCTATAAATACCATCTCTCTCTCTCTCTCTTCTTGGATAGGGAAATCAATTTGAAATATGCTTGGTTTTTTTATACGAATAGCAAAGTATAGGGTCATTTTTATCTCCCATAGTTCAATTGCTCTCTCTCAATTGCATAGCTTGTATTAGACATATCTATGAATTCTTTTTGGAGTTTGAGGATTGTAGAAGCATGCAAATAACACAAGGAAGAAGAAGAAGAAGAAGAAGAAGAAGAAGCTTGGAGCACAACATAAAACTAAGTGTATTACCAAGTGAATGTACAAAAGATAAGTGGTTTCTTAGGTTTATATGCATATATACAAGCCCCTGGGAGTGATGAAGTGAACAAGGAGCCCAATAATGATGCAAATGTCCCAAATATGACATCTCAAAAGAGGCATGCAAATTAGCCTTAAATTTAGAAATATGTTTCTAATTAGGACTACTAAGCATCATATCATCAACATATACAACAATGATAAGAAGTACATCATCTAAACGGTTAACATATAAGGTGCTCTCTGTTGGACTATTCTCAAATCTATGTGCTAACAAGTAGGCATGTATCTTTTGATGCCAAGCATGTGATGCTTACTCAATCCCTCCAATTCCTTTTCAAACCTGCATAGCTTATTTTCATACCATTTGTGCACAAAACATGTGGGAAATAGGTACATTTCTTCATTTAAATCACCATCAAAAATATAAATTTAATGTCCAACTAATGTACATTCCAATCATGATTATCTACAAGTGCACAAATGCCATGAATGATGGTCATTCGACATGTGGGAGCAAAGGTATCATCAAAATCAATGCCCTTCTCTTGAGAATAACCTTTGGCAACAAGTCTATCCTTATATCTATCAATAATATTATGCTTACACTTCACCTTGTATACCCATTTAGTGCCAATGGATTTTTTCCCTGGAGGCAATCATAAAGACCAAGTACCATTCTTCATAATTCATAATAACATCATATTCTCGTTGCATAGCAACCATCTAATTTTTTGAATTGTATGCTTCATTAAAAGAAGCGGAATCATTCTCATCACAAAGACTAAATATAGCCATTGCATAACAATTTGATGCGGAAGAAACATTATGAGAGCCTCAATGAGTATGATATGACAAAGTTGCATCTAACTTGCTATCTCTCAAAGTCTACACCATCCATTTAGGCATATTTTTTTCCTCTTCATATCAACCCTCTCATCAGTAATGGCATCACACAAATCCGCATCAAAAATAGAATGACTACATCCTTATTTAAAAGCTATAAAGGTTGAGAAATTGCTTCATTAAGAGTGGCATTTGACATTCCACATATAAAAAGAGATAGCAAAGTATCATACACATCCTATGAGCTTAGGGATATCTCCTTGGTACATGAAAGTAAGGGTTGAATTGCATCTTCCACAAAAATGACATCATGACTAACTAGAGCGCATTTAGTCTTTGGATGATATAGATGATCACCTTTGCTTTTAGAACTATACCCAATGAAAATACGATTCACATCCTTATCATCCAACTTTCTACGTTGTTGTTCAGGCACTAATGCATATGCCAAACAACCAAAAACACACATATTAGTAACAAATGATGTGTAACCATTCCAACCCTCAGATGGAGTGACAGACTGCAATGATTTGTTAGTGCATCTATTAGGTACACATGTTTCACACATAAAAGCCTCAAGCTAGACGCTATGTGTTAAAGCTTGAATCTTCACCATACACTTTGTCGTTTCCATGAGAGAAATTTTCTTTCTCTCAAAAATTCTATCTTTTTGAGGTATGTACAGCATTTTACACTGATGTTTTATCCCACATTTAGCCTACAATGCAATAAACTTAGAAGACATATATAGCTCCCCCCGAGTAGAACAAAAAAGTGCCCATTTTACATGTTGAAAAAATTTCAACCATAACCAAGAACTATTTAAAGCAAATGAATACTTTAAGGCCTATTGAGGAAAAGTGAGAATTATTCATGATTTTGAAACAACTCTTTATTTCCAAATTAATTATTTTGAGTCATTTCACACACTATAAGTTGTTATTATCTTTTGATTGAATTATTAAATTGGAACTTTAACATTAAGCATAATTGTATTATAAGTTGATTATCAAGGCTAGGGTCAAAACTAAGAAGTTATCATAGTAATTATTATCAATGGGACCTGATTAATTCCCAAAATTCTTGAATCTATCTTCTTTGGACTTCGCATCCAATGGATAGACCCATGCATGCCTAGAAAAGTCGTGAATGAAGTTCATAAACTATAGGTATTTTCCAAATGAAGGTGTTCACATCAGACGACATACATCATAGTGAGCAAGCTACAATTTATGTGCAACTCTAAATCAACCATCTTTGGGGAGGGAAGAATGCTACATTTTACTCAAAATACAACCCTCACAGACATGCTTAGAAGGTGCCTCAAGTTTGGATAAACAGGATACCATTTTAGATTTCTGTAGGCAATGCAAACGAAATTCATATGACCAAAGCGTGCATGCCAAAGTTTTGCATTTGAAATAGCATGAAAATCATGAACTCCACATGTTAATAATTCTTATATTTTTCATAATCTATAAACTTATACAATCCACAGCATAAAATGATAGAAGCAATGGTATTAATACCATTTGAGAGATCATGAATTGTGCACATATCATCAACAATTTCAACAACCAGGCCAATTTTTGCTAGTGCTAAATTGATAATATTTTTTATTATCCTTGGCATATATAAAGCATCTACTAATATGAAAGTACTACCATCATCAGTAGTAAGAATGATCTTTCCAACTCCCATGACAGGATAAGAGTAGTTGTTAGCACATGTGATAGTGTTACTTGTGGAAGTAGACTCAAATGAATTGAAGAAACTCCACTACAGAGTAATATGTTTGGTTGCACCACTATCAAAGTACCAAACATCCAAGTCTACCACAGACATACATTTCTCGTGAGAAGATGGATCATAGCTACATCAGTAGTAAATGCCCATTCTTCATTTTGAATAAGGTTAATTTCAGGTGTAGAGGCCTGTGAAGCAACCATTACAGCCTCTTTCTTCTCTACCTCTTTTCCAACTAGTTTAGGGAAACTCTTAATGACATTATCATTTTCCTTATAGTACTTACAAAACTATTTCTAATTTTTTGTTTTCTCTTCATCTTTATCTTCCTTCTTTGAATGCGTAGCATTAGCAAATTTATGCTTACTTGTAGACAAGATCCATTTACCTTTGCCCTTCTGACTAGCTAAGAAAGCTTGATCTACAACATGCATAATTGACTTGTTTTTTCTAGATTGATTTTCGTATAGCAAAAAAAATATTAACTCCTCAAAGGTTAATGCATTTGGATTTCCTTTCATCATCAACCAAAGAGTAGATGCAAATCTTTGATAAAATTCTAGAAGAACATTAAGAATAGTTTGCACAAGTGAACTATCTAGTGTGATTTCATTGAAAGAAATAAAGTGCTCTTTCAAATCCTTGATCTTTGTCAAAAAGGTTTCCATTGAATGTCATTCGTTCATTTGCTCACTCTTCGATTGTTTTCAAAGGCAAGCAACACAAGCCTCATTTGTTGCATGGTATAGTGTGTTTGTAAGATATCCCAAGCATCTTTTGCTATTTTGCATGAGCAATCGTGAGAGATAACAAAATATTTGACAAACAAAGATATCAATGTATATGCTTGTGCATCTCTATCATCCTAGTGAAGTTGCTCTACAATAGGTGCAATAGGAACCACAAAAACACTAAGAAATTGAAGAACATCATCTTAAACACCACCTGTATCACCTACTATTATTGCGTTTGCAAGTGGAGGAGGACATATTTCAACACCTTGCACAATATTCCAAAAGACTTTTGCTACCAATGCATGACCCATTATGTAAGTCCAAAATGGGTAATTAGAACTATGCAACTTATCCTGAACAACCAATATACATAATATATCATTGCTTTCAATCATTGTCGGTTACCATATACCTTGATGCATAGAATTAACTATATCTCAAAAAATTTGAACAAGAATACCCATTTGAGTTGCACTAGACTTATAGCAAACTTCGATGTGTTTGTATTGGTAAATCAGAGAGAGAGAGAGGTACAAAGGGACAAAATTGCTTACATAGTCATTGAGATAGTGTGTTCGAAGAACAAAACGAGTTCAAATCAAAAAGAACTAATAATGACTATGAGTATGCTGAACAATTTTCATACGATTTTGAGACTGACTGAAGGGGTATTGAAAATGCCATAAAGAAAGTGACAAATTGCTTTGATGAAAATTCTTGGACTTTGAGGATTGCAGAAGAAAGCAAACAGCATAGGAAAGAAGAAGAATCTTGGAGCACAACCCAACGTTGAGTCTATTACTAAGTGAATGTACAAAAGATAAGTGATGCATTAGGTTTATAAGCATATATACAAACTGAGGGGAAAAAATCTCCTAGAAAGGGAAGAAAGTGCCTTGACAATTCTAAGTTTGTTCACACATATCGCTACCAAAATATATCAAGATTCTTTACTCCTTTAAATGCATGCATATTTACATTTCTTGATCACACTTACTAGACACAAATCATCTCCCTCTATCTATCAACTTCTTCAATGCTTTTTTGAAGCCTTAATCATGTAATAGGTTTATCCTTGCATTCAAAGAATGGGTGGATGATAACAAGAAGATAAGTAATTTATTCCTTTTAGATTATTTCAAAGATCATATTCAAAAAATCCATGCATTTTTATCCTCGTTCCATAAGTGGATGTCTATCCATTTTATCTACTTCTCATTCTCATTAGGCTAACTTAAGTGGGATAACTTATGAGCATTTTATCTACCCCCTTTTTTTATTGAACTTACTTCTCTCACACATCACTCAAACCCTCCCTCCTTTTAATGAAAATAAAACAAACTCAATATAGATCAAGGATTGAATTTAAACTCGCAATTCACTCCAATCTCAATCAGATGATGAAACCCTATCAACATCAACAATACCTTTGTGCAAGACACATACAATATTTTAAATAATATATTCTTAAAATTTACAAAAAAAAAAATAAGATTTCAAATAAAGGATGGATGTGAAAGATATATAATTTGAAGTTTTTCATTCATGCCCACAACGTAAAGATCTTCATTCCTTTCTTGTAGTTTGAATGTTTACCTCTTCTTGCATTGGAATTTGGAAGTCACTCGTATGAATCTTTGTGAGTAAAATGGTTGTAAGAAATTTGTTAACGAGTGGATATTTCAATTCTCACTCATTTAAGATTGATGGAAAATCACATGTGGAATTCTCAAGGACCAAGAGATAAGTAGATACTTATTCAAAGTGGAAAAAGACAAAGATCACCCAATTATCTGCATAAACATCTTGAGAACCTCAAAAGGATCTTGTTATCCTCTCGTTCATGAGATGTAAAAGTATCCTTACACCATCCATGTAAATATTCATTAGAAATCAAGAACAAAGGTGAGATCTCAATTGATTAAAAGTTGAGTGTGCATTCTAGTTTTTTTTTTAACTGCATAGAGAGTGACCATCTCTTGCCTCCCGATCATGAAGTTTACAATTGAAAATGCAAGCTCTCTAATATGTGACAAAAGCTCATACAAGGGTGTGTTTCTTAGACTTTTCCACATAAAAAAGATAAAAAAGTTATCATGTGATGGCCATAGCATGAAGTCCAGGTCCTTCCATAGAATGAAATTTTACAGTTGATAGGCATGGCCAAAATCACTTCAAAGAATGTATTGAGTCATCGAGTCTGGATTTGTCAAATCTTTTCATTCAATCATACCATACCTCAAACCACATGATCCTCATGAAGCAAGACAATTGAAAATGGACATTTAAGTGAATCCTAATCCGAATTCTGCCACAATCAATGCTCTAAAACGTGTATCTTGATACTTTGGAGCTGAAAAAATGTAGTTAGCAAATGGAACAGTATTTCCATATAGGCATCCATGTTAGATTAATTGTGGTAGGAAAATTAGAAATGTCATGATTACAAAGGAGATGTTTGACTAGAGATATTAAAAATGCATCAATTGAAAGACAAGCTTATGCATCTATCAAAGAATGATCAATGATCATAGAAGCAAGTGTATCCATCAACGTGATACCATACGGTTGATAAAGGCAAGATTCTTTAGATTTTTGGTAAGAGTAAAATGAGAAAGATTAAGCTTTACAATAAGTATTACCCTCGAGGGATGGAAGAAGCAACAAATTCCAAGGCCCAAGACATCGTGAGAGTCCTTCTAAAGAGGTATTTCCAAATAATCAATTATCTTCATTCCTCCCTTCCATGGGATCTAGGGAGCTCATACTAAAAAATGATAGTATGACTATCTTCTCAAGTCTTCTCACATAAATTTTGAAAGCCCTTCCTTTTTTGATACATGGCCTCCACTTTATACAACTTTTAAAATTGAAGTCTTCAATGTTTGATGGCGTATGTGAGCATCCATGTCAATTGTCCCAAAACTTATCACTTAACAAAGAGGTGAAAAAAAAAAATCCACATGGATATAGCCCAAAATTAAAAAACATATACCTAGTGTGAAATATATTGAACTCTTTGAAATCACATAGCCAAGTGGATCTTTAAAAAACTACCACTCATATCACATCTTCAAAATATTAAACTCTTATGTTGTTTTTGTTATGCCCTTGGGTTGTGTTTTTCTTATCAATAAATTTTCCATGGTGATTCATATAATTGAAAATCTTCCTTTTTGAGTCTTAGGCATGAACTATCGAATGATTATGGAAAGAAAGAGGGTGACTAAGCATTCGTGAACAACGAAAGGATCTATGAGGTTGTTCAACAGTACGAAGGACGAGCAATTGCTTTGGCAATTAAAAAATATGTATAGTGGACTACACATTCTTTGCACCTTCTCACATCTTATTTGCTGAAAATATGTTTGCCATTAGTGCATACACGCCATCCTTCTTGCAACTACAACAAGAAAAGCATGATATCGATCTAGTTGCATTTGGCACATGAACCAAGCAATGCCATTCAAATCAATCAATCAGGTTGCGTTAGGATCTCATGGATGCAAGCCTCCACTTCATAAAGGAATGCAGCTCGGCCAAAAACATCGATAAGGCAGATGTAATGCTCATAGAACATACAAACATCATAATATCATAATTCCACACTCAAGGATTATCAAAATCGCATTCCTAGATATTATATAGTTCTAACAGCCGATTCAGCCCCTAGAACTTCGCACATTGTTAGATGCTAGCGTGTTTTAGGTGGTGATGCTCATACTTGTCTATCGTTATGTGTTAATTCAGTGTAGTTTCACAATGTAAATATATGTATCATTTATCTTTTAAGCATGATGCATACCTTCAACCTTGGCTATCTTAGGTATGACTAATGGATGATATTAAGACCTTTCCTATCCCTCGTACATTTCTCTCACATTCTTTGCGTCTTCCCACATCTTATTTGCTGAAAATATGTTTGACATCAGTACATACACAGCATCCTTCTTGCAAGCAGATTTTACAAGAACATGAAACGCACGATACCCTACATCAACATTGTTGTATTTGGCACAGGAACCAAGCAATGTCATCCAAATTAACCAATCAGGTTGCATAAGGATCTCATAGATGCAAGCCTCCACTTCGTAAAGAAAACCAGCCCGACCAAGAATGTCAATTAGGCATATGTAATGCTCATGAGACATACAAACATCATAATGATCCATGCTCTCAAAGATTATGAAGCCTTCTTCAATAAGGCCTTCATGACTACATGCTGACAAAATTGACACAAATGTTCCACTATCTGCCTTGATACCCTTCTCCTGCATCTTAACAAAGCAATATAGCACAGAAGTAAGCATGCCATGGTCAGCTAGACCAGAAATCAATGCATTCCATGAAACAAGTGTCCTCTCATGCAATGTTGCAAGCACAGAAAATGCACTACATAAGCTACCACACTTTGCATACATGTCCACCAATGTATTTCCCGTGAATGTATCAAGATCATATCCTCTCTTTGATAATTCCATATGAAGATACTTTCCAAAATCCAAATTGCACATATTGGCAGATGAAATAAGCACGAGTGTATATGTCACCTCATTTGGTTCAATACCCTCCATTTGCATCATCTGAAACATGGAGAGGACTTCTTTATCATATCTATGCTTCACACCTAGAGACAATATAGTTGACCAAAGAACAACATTCCTTTCTGACATCATGTCAAAAAGTTGACAAGCATCATCAACACTACCACACATACAATATAAATCACACAAAACACTTCCTACATGAAGATTAGATTCACAAGCTGCATGGATGATGTAATGATGTAACAGCAAGCCTTGTTTTATCTCTGCTAGAGAACAGCATGCATAGAGAATGGAGACAAAGGTGAATTCATTTGGTTCAACACCATCCTTTTGCATCAGCTCAAATGATTCTGAGGCTTTGACAAAATCTGAGTGTTTGGCATGTACAAAAATGATTGATGACCACGAAACCACATCTCGCTTTGGCATGATATTAAACACCTTGCATGTGTCATGTATGCTACCACACTGAGAATACATATGTAACAAAGCATTTTCAATCGAAGTCTCCGACAGAAATCCATTCATTGTCATAATTGCGTGAGTTAATCTTCCTTGCTCTAACTGTTCCAACATGGAGCATGACTTGAGAACACTTAAGAAAGTGATTCTATTTCCACAAATGCCATCATGTTGCATTATTTGAAACAATTTCACTGCATCCTTGTTATGCCCAGACTCAGAGCATCGTGTAATTAATACATTCCACAAAGTTACATCACGATTTGAGGTAGCTTCAAGCATACACCATGCATCACAGATGTGACCACAACTGGCATATAGGAAGACCAGACTTTTGACAATGGATGAATTGATTTCAAAACCTCGTTTGACAACCTCAGAATGCATGAGCATTCCATCACACACCCTCAATACCTGACTGCATGCATCCAAAATCCCCACAAAAATGGTAGCTTCAGCTTTGATGCCATATTTAAGCATCTCATCAAACAAAAAGAATGCTTTCTGTCTCCAATTATTTTTTATATTTCCTTCGATCATTGACAACCAAGAAACCACATCCTGGACTGGCATGGTATCAAACACTTTATTCGCATCGTCCAAGCTACCCAATCCTGAATACATATTTATAAGACAGTTCCCTACTGAAAGATCCAAATCAAACCCCTTCTTTACTGCGTCAATGTGGACGAATGCACCATCATATGATTTGCTGGTCCCACAGGCCTTGAGAACACAAGCATATACTCCTTTATCAGGTTCTAGCCCCTGCTCCTTCATTCCGTGGAACAAAGTTAAAGCTTCTTCATTATTACCATTCTCAATGTATGCTACAATCATTGCTGACCAGGAAACCATACTTCTAGTGCGTAAACAATCAAAGACTTTGCGAGATTCTTTTATACATTTACATTTACCATACATAGCAACTAAAGTACTTCCAATAAAGATATCCGACTCCAAGCCTTGTTTTGTCAGATTGATATGCACTAACTTTCCACGATCTAAGTTTGCCATGTTGGCACATGCTCGAAGTGCATAAAGAAATGTGACTCTATTGGGCTCAATACATTCTTGTTGCATTCTCTCCAAGAGTTCAAGTGCTTTTGTATTATAACCATACTCTACACATCCTAGAATCAGTGAGCACCAAGAAACAATATCTTGGTTTACCATCAAAATGAAAACACTACAAGCATCTTTTAAAAGGCCACAACTAGCATACAAACTAATGATAGCATTTCCAACAACCAAATCAGTATCATATCCGTTTTCCAAAATAATAAAATGAATGAGCCTGCCCTGCATAAGTGCACCAATGCTACAGCATGCCTTCAAAACACAAGCAAAAACAACTGGATCTGCCTCTTTGTGGTACTTCTCAAAGACCTGGACAGCCTTGTGAGCATTCCCTGCATCTGTGTATCCTGATACTATCACAGAGAATGCTTTCTTTCCTTTGCCATTTGAATCTTCAAACAAATTATGTGCATCATCACAGCAACCCAATATTACATACTTGGAAATGAGGGCTGTTCTTGTACAAATATCTACAACAGCCAGTTCATCAATAATGAAAGCATGGATGAGGTGAACTTCAGAAACTTTGCAGCATCTGGTTAGTAAAGCTGCAAACTTATCAGCCTTTGATTTCAAGACAGCCATTGACATCTAAAACTGATCCCAAGTGTTCCATCACCTGTCTATAGTTGGTGTCTGGCAGCATCTTTGAGGCATTATAACAATTACATAAATACTTGGAGCAATTGCAAAGAACAAGTGATCATTTTGGCTTAATGATCTGTACTCATCTCTGATGACCACTATCAATACTGCAGTGAAGGACCACTAAAGAAAAAAAGGTGTGTAAAAAAAAATCTTTCTGCAGTAGTGAAAAATATAGAGACTGAGCCTCAACCTATGAATGGAAAGCATTCCAATGTCCATATAAGAGAAATATGCTTTTACTAATTTACAAGGAAAATCATGTTTCTTTGAATAAGCTACCAACAACCTATATGAACATGCACCTAAAAAGTCTTTAAAATGCCTACCATGCTGCCTATGGGGGCATAGAAATCCATGTAGTTGAAACCTTCATAATGGTTTGTAATGCACGGCTCCAG